>OU015768.1:5447625-5513306 GCA_907173295.1 Fagus sylvatica
CGACTATAATTTTTTTTTTTTTAAGATACAATTTGATAGTAATACCATCACGTTTAAAGGAAAATATATAATTCCAACATTAAGGTACATGATGGAACCTGAAGTGTAATACTAAATTTATATCAAAACCAATAGTTACAACCCAAGAAGTTTGTAATTTATTAAAACTTGAAAAAATGAGTTTCACTTACAATAAATTATCCACAAAAATTGAGAACATTAAAATTTGGTTAAAACATAATTTTTGTCACTAAGATTGTTCCCGGTTTGATTTTCATTGTGTTTAAACTTATAAAAATTACAATTTGGTCATTGAAAAACTTAAAAGTTATTAATTTTATGCTTATGTTAATCACTTGTTGAATTTATTGTAGACCACGTTAGAACATGATACCACCCCATCTGACAAATATGCAATTTGTTTAACATATGCATGCAAGGACGACAAGGAGGAAATGGATATGGATGCCTTTAAAAAATTTTAGGATGAAGATTGAAACTTTTTAAACATGAGGGATGAAAATTGATTCGTGAGATCCCGTCATAAGATCAGTGTCGCCGTTGATTGTTATGCCGATTCTGACAACATTAGAACCGTGCCTTGTTGTGGTTGAGGCTCCAATGGTCACAAATCCACTGCATTAGGCGGATTGATTGGAGCTCAATGTAGTGGGTTGTTTTTATATTACAATTAATTTCTTAAAGTAGAAAGAAGTACTTTTGGTCAGACTTTCCAGAAAAAAGATTTTTATTATTAATGATTGATTTTGGCTTTATGTCACATCATGCCTCATACTCTGTACCCATCTTTCTGATGTGGGACAGTACTTTACAACATAAATAAATACAATTTTCCCTTTTGTCCTTATTATTCCTTGTAGAGTCGAATCTGCCACCTGTATGGAGTTTGGCCGAAACCAGCTAATCTTACTTTGCTTGGATATAAATTGGGCCTTATTCTGTATGGGCTTGAACTATTCTTCACCTTTTACTTCTTTCATTTCCATTTTACCTTACTATGAGCCCATAGAGCCAAACTCGTCTTCTGTTGGAAGGCGGGCCGAACCCAACAAAGCTTCATTCTTTTGCTTGGATATAGGCTGAGCCACGTTACTTGTAGGCCTGCGTTTCTTTCTTATTTCCATCACCTCCACTCAGTATGCTCTATCATGTTCAAAAAGGAATTTTGCAAAGTGTAGCATTGGTGCAAGAGCACACAGGCCATAAGTTGCTTACCAATGTGGTGGTCGCTAGAGAAAAGGTTGGCGGAGACTTTAAAGAACTGGATGATAATCCTTTGTGTTGGTTTTTGGTAAAGGAAGAGGGAAGAAAGAAAATCTGAGTAATTGAAAAAAGAGAGAGTAAGAAACAATATTTTAATAGAATAAAGAAAGAAATAGATTATTTGATGTGAGATATATTTAAGAATGAATAGCTAAAATTATAAAAAAAGGAATTCCTTTAGTTAGAATTTTGGCTCAACCATTAATTCTGCTCTTACAAACAAATTAAGGAGCTTAGCGACTGGTCCAAAGAGGTATGACCAGTTTAAGGTTTCAAATTAATAATTTTTACCACCCACAGATTTTTTTATTTTTTATTTTTTTATAATGTTGCACCAAATCATGGATAAAACATGAAATTTTTGTTCCCTTGCTGAAAAGGTGAAAAAGAAAACTTCCGTATTTTATTTTGTTGTTTTATCTTTTTTAACATTAGACTATTGTATTGTTTTTGTCTTTGATGTACTAATATCGGGTGCAATACTTTTTTCACCTTTAATCATTTTAGATGAAAACAATTTTATGTATCAATTATTGTCAAATAAGATATATTAAAAAATGTTAAAAATTATATTTTAATTGAATAGTCGAGATCAAAAGTTGTTTATGTAACATTTAATCTTTTTCGTCCAAAAAATATTGCATTAAACAAGCACTGTAAACTATATACCACAGTCTAATCAAACAAGGCAGGATGTAAAGTTGATCCAATAATTGTACTATATATAGTCTATATAGTATTATAGTCGGCACAAATCAAACAAGATATCACAGGATATAAAGTTGATCTAATAAGGCTATAATGGTACTCTATATAGTCTATAGTATGAACAAATCAAATCACTCATCAAAACACCTTTGGCAGCATTCTAGATACATTCAATTTCAAGCAGTCCATTCCAAAAAAGATAAAATGGCCCTTGGATAAACAACATATATGATTTGTACTTTGTCAGAGTCGGTAAGGAGCGTACTTCCAAGTGGTTTGGGATGTGGAGATCCCAAATTCGAATCCCAGAATGGGAATTGCCTGAGTTTAAACCCCACAACCCCCACTCTGGACCCGCTAGTGCCCTCGTGGGGCTAGGATAATAGCTATAGCTCATTAGTTCCCTCTGGATCCAACGGGTAGAGTGCTACTATAGTCACGTCCAGATAGAGAAACCACCTTGGTCGCCCCTTCCTATCCTTTTTCACTTATCAAATAAAAAAAAATAATAATAAAACATTGAAGAATCAACAGGCAATGGTACCAGCAACAATAAAACATGTGCTTCAATAGACTAATTTACGTGGTAAGCTAAGAAATATAGCGTCACAATTACAAATTCTAGTGAGGATAAAACAAGTGCTTCTTCCACTGATTTATTTACGTAAGACTCACTTTACCAAACAATAACTAAAAACAAATAATACATATGCTCCAATACTAGTGAGGAAAATTAGGATATGGTCCAAAGTTATGACTCGTTCTTCAGCAAAAAAAAAAAATTCAGCGAAAACAATTAAGACTCATTAGGTTTTCTTGCTTCCACGTAGTCTCCATAATTCCCATTGCTTGATCTCCGTAAGTATTTGTAGTAAATATACTGCAATATGATCTATTACGTGTTTGTTAAGGTATGTAGTATAATGATGATGAAGAAGAAAGAAGTAGAAGTAGAAGAAGAAGAAGTGAAGAAGCAAAAATAAGTTTTCTGAATAAAATTAGCAAAGGATACAAATAAATCAAGCACCACGCAGACTATAGCATCCAGCAACCAAGGCATATTAGGTTCGATTTTTGCCCATTCAGTGGTTCTTACAAGAATACTGCATAGTAGTAATTAACAACAATAAACATGAGGGAACGAATAAATAGAGAACAAACTTTTGAGAGAGAGAGTATCTCATGTATTGGATATATGCATAATCTTTTTCATATTATGTGGATCCTACACGGTGGTAAGGCCAACATATTGTGAAAAGGATAATCCATATATATGATATATAAAACAATTATTGGAGAGAGAGAGACTGAGAGAAAGACCTTGCCACATAAGTAACATTGGCGACTAGTGCAAAAACGAACATGAGAGGATTCAAGCCCTAAAAAATTACAATGCAAAAGAGTCTTAAGCTATTGGAACAATCACTAAAATATATTGAAAGATAACAAGAAAGTGGTAAGAGCATTACCTCTACACTTCCTCTTTTAATCTGGCCAATATGTGCAATAACTTTGTTAGTGACAAAATCTTCATAGAAATTAAAACGAAAAATTAAAGTAACTAAACAGGCAATTTGAAATTATTCTTACATTTAACCATATCTGAGGAAGTCGACCACCCATGTAAATAGCAGCCATCAGCCATCCCAACGATTGCCCGTAAACATTCTCTACCCCTTGTTCCTGTTATATATATAGTGCCCTAGCAGTAAGAACTTCAGAAATAAAATACAATGGTCTTCATGTTGTTATACTCTGAAGTATCAGCAATCATACATGTAAGAGCTTCCTCCCAGCGAGTCCCACGTATGCTTGGGTCAAACCCTTACTCTGTAGGGGCAAGTTGAGTGATGTAGCTAGAAATGTTCCATAACCTACCTGTAACATGTACCATGGTGCACCAACATATAAAGATCGTTATTTTAGAGCAACTTTAGAGAATGCATATAATTTAGGCGGTGATGCTATATATTCACTACTAAAATAATGTCACTACATAAATGTGTGGAAAATTATCCCACGTGTAGCGCAATCGGTTAGGGATTACCTGATATGAAACCGAGATTATTAGTTCGAATTTTTCTTCCTCTCATGTCACAAAAACTCAATTATTAAAAAATTGTGTGATTTTGACAATGACTGTAAACGACCATGAATTAAAAATTGTAAACGACCATGAATTAAAAATAGTAGTAAAACTTTAAGAGCAACTAGCTCTCATAGCGTGTACTAGCATTGGATTCCCTATTTAGAAAGCTACCCTCCCTCTTTCGTAGCTCTGGCGCTCTCTGTCCTTCAAGATCTTGTTAGATCTAATGAGTTCTCTCCCAGATTATGGAGATCTCACCAGATCCGGCATGATCTCCACCAAATCTAGCGAGATCTCTATCTGAACCTGTCCAATCCAACCATCCATTCAGATGGATATCGAATGTGTTATCCACTAACCCAACTCATACGGGTCAAGTAATGGATTACCTTCAAATCTGATCTGATCTGACCCATGGACATTTCACTGTGTGATACTATTTCTATCCAAAATAAGTAATTGTATAGATGTGAAAGAATTTTGAAACTTGCAGTACTCATAATAATAGATAAAATGTGGGGTATGTACTATGAAGTAATATATTTATAAATTTTTTTCAATTTGACTATTGTACCCCCTTATCTTTTTTACTTTCTTCAAATTTGTCTTTTAACTATTTGTCAAAATATTGTTTTGTCCAAAATCTCTGTTTTGGGAAAAATCATTTTGAACTAAATAATATAAGGATACTTTTGGAAATACCAAAAAGTGAACACAAAGAGTCCTATTCAAATCAATTAGATATGAAGATAGTACATATTTTTTCGATCATTTGAAGATAGTACATATTACTATCTCTAAAGAGAACAAAGTTGATGCATATGGTCCTGAATGGTTGTATAATTGGCTGAATTAATGAGCAAAAGAATGCTTAATTTGGTAAATTGGAGAGACTCACCGATCTTGGTATTGGCCTAGGTTGGCTAGCGGACGAGTTAGATTGAGTTGGAGCTGACTCATCCTCAGACGATGAGTCACAGTTAAGTTCCATAGTTGAAGGACCACTTTTGACTGCCCTGAGATAAGTTCGAAATGGAGGAGTACCACTGCCAGCCATTGATCTGGCTGAACTGTACAAAATTGGAAACAAATAGTGTTGTTCATCATATATAGTACTAATTAATTAATTAATTAATCAAGTAATTTAGCACTAAAAAAAATCACATAATGACAAATATACATACGAAGTGAAGAATGATATATATACATACGTATAGTAGTACTCTCTTTGAGTTAGAGTAGTAGCTTTTGCTGAAGCTCTAGGTATTGGAATGCTCGAATCAATTGACTTGGGTCTCAATGGTTTTTTCTCTTCTTCAGCCTAAAATAATGGAACAAACACTAGTCCACTTATTAATTTCTCGAATGTACGTTGAAAAATAAAATAAAATAAAATAAAGGTTGTGTGTGCCATTTTATCTTTTTAGTAGATTATTAGTTCAATGAAATCAAATTGTACCGCATGGTTAGCATTGATCTGTCGGTACTTCAACCATCTACAAACATAGTCATAGTACACGCTCTGCAATACTAAGGCTACAGTACTTGTAGTATAAAGCTGCAAGAAAAACAAAATCACAATCATAATAATAATAACAACAGTACCTAGATCCTAACTTTAATTTGATTATCCAAAAAAAAAAAGGTCCAAATTTTAATTTTAAGTATGCATCACAAAATTGGGTTAAAGAGTTGGGTTAGGCTTGGAATTTGGAAAGAAACACTGCTTTGATAGGAAATTTTTTATTTTTTTTTTTGGGTCAGGACTCAGGACAAAGACTACTATTCCTCCTATCTTTTTCACATCATTGGAGTTGTTTCCCGTTTGACAAAATTTTCAAAGCACTAATTCCAGACCACCTGACCAAACAAGCCTAACCGGCAAAATAGGATTGGATTGGGCCTACTCAAAAGCTTTAGGTAGGCTTCGTTCTAGACCTACCCCAATTGCAACCTTCACTTACGTTTTCAGGTTTTAGCAAAAAGAAATAACTTGTGTTGTCAGGGTTCCACTAATTGCACCACAGAAGAAAGTGTAGGATTTATAGTAATCAATTCATATATGCACACACTCGAAGTCTTTAGTGCTATTACCAGAGCCGTGTAGTACTGAGTAGGCAACTGCATCAAAAGCATTAAAAAAGGCAAATCAGAAGATTAATTTATTTGCTCTAAGACAAAAATAACAAGAATATGAAGAAATTGTTTATGAGGACCAAAACAGCACACAAAGCCGTATAAAAAAAAAAAACTAAACACAAAGTTGGTAAGACTGCATTTTGATAAAAAAATTACTGATAGTGGCACAACACAACCAAAGCCAACCACAGACTAGTCTGGACTTTGGACCACTAAACTACTAAACAACAATATTATGGTTTATAGAACAAAAGTTTTCTTAGCCTCACACTCACCGTCGCTGGTTCCAGAAGACAACCCACAAGATTGAAAACATCACTGCATCAAGAAAATAAGTACACACACAAATTATTTTTGTTTGTAAAGAAATGAAATGAAAAGACTTAATTTTTATATGTTCGTGTGTGTGTGCAAAGGTGTGCACGTGTTTGTGAATGGAAGGAAGAGAAAAAAGTACAAACCCAACAACCCAAGTGAGTAGAAACGCAAGAGAAACTCCATGGCCGGTCTTTGTTTGGAAATTGGTGATGATTTGAGGGATTTCTGCCACTCCCCAACAGACAAGACTAATAAGGCCAAAACCAAAGGAAAAATCATCTTTTAGATTGCACAGGCAGTCTTTAAAATATTTCTCCACCCAACGCAAACAGGGTTTTTGCTCCTTTACACAATATGAGACCTGCATTCTCTCTCTCTTTCTCTTACTCTTTTGTGTTGTCCGGCTTAAGGAAAGAAGGCTTGCTCTGTATGTGTTTCAAGGAATATAGAGAAGGAGGGCTTAAAATTTATGTTGAATATAACAAACAAACGTGAATTATATACAAACGAGAGAAGCTCTATTGAGACTTGTCGCTTTTGTGGGTTATTTGTAATTTGCTAAAAGTTTGTAAAGCAATCAAGTGGTACGCATATTCTGCCTTCTGATGCTCTGTATATATGTGTCTCTATGCGCAAAAAAAAATGACCTTTATAAGTATCCATTATTATTCTATGTGTGGTACGCATATTCTTGTTGATGCATTGCATTGCCATGGCCAACAGAAATTGACGGTTGAGATCAATCAGAAAAATTAAGTTAACATAAGATATCAACAAGATGTCGAGAACATGACAACATTTCTCCAAAAAAAAGATCATTGTATTTAGCCCGTTTGATTTTTTTTTTTTTTTTCTTTCCCTTTTGATAGCTTATGATGAAGAGATTGTATATTTGTGTTCTCCAAACTTTACTTTTGAATTTTTCTTTGATAGCAGTTGTGACTTCACGGTCTCAATAGGTATTATATAGATAGGTGTCTTTTGGCAAAATGTTGGTGATCGCAATTTTTCTGCTTTTTAATCATGATCATGAATACATTATACATAATTATTAATTAAGAACATGAGTTGTAGTAATCCACTTTATATAGTTGCGCTTTTTCTTTTTTTTTAATTGATTTCTTCTTTCTGCAACAAGTGGAAATTTTTGTATCTTATCACTTTGTGATTCACCTTTTGCAACTTGTGCACTTCTTGACTATGGGATAGTCCGATAGATAATAATACTAAATGTGTATGTGTGTAGCCCCCAGGTGTTTGTGTGGTGCTGAATCCACACTAAGATGTAAGATTAAAAAAATAAAAGAAATTCATGGAAGTAAATATTTTACCTAAAACATACATATCATATAAAGGTATTATTAATTTATTTTTGTGTTTAAAAGTTTATAAATTGGTTTATATAGTAAATTTGTAGTATCTTTATCATCAATATCACTCTAAAATATTTGTTTTCCTCTATGTTTCAATTGAAAAATGTCATGAGAGAGAGAGACTCTTTTCACATATAAACGGTAGGGTATTTTAGTTAGGAATGTCATTTTCCAAATATTTTCTTCATGAGCGGAACTTTATATATTGCCAAGATTTTAGGCTTATATTATCAGAGTAATTAGTATAAAAAAAAATGTGATTTCCCTAAAATTATTCTCTTTTCCCCAAATTTTTTCCATGAAACAAACACAATCAAGGGGTATATTTAATACAAAAGTTATAAACATATTTTAGGGAGAAGAAGTGTTAAAGTTCAATGGACCTAACTCAATCTCAAAAGACGCCTTGAGAGATGAGGGATGTCCATGGCTTATAAATTGCACAACTCAAGAATACTTAGTTAATGTGCGGACAAGACTCTCATTTTAATATGCCCCTCACGTGTGGCGAACCAACCAAACACGTGAACCATAATAAGGGGGAGATTTGCCCAACACCCAAGGGGTGGCTCTGATACCATGTTAAAGTCCAATGGGCCTAACTCAATCTCGAAAGACGCCTTGAGAGATGAAGGATGCCCATAATTTATAAATTGCACAATTCAAAAATACTTTGTCAATATGAGACAAGACTCTCACTTTAATAAGAAGCAAGATACCTCTTCCTCTTCTAGCAATAAGAGTTGCTCTCTGCATTGCTGAAGATAGTAGACCCATAAGTGGACTTGAACGGAACTTTATTATTGCAGAATTAAATCAAGAGTTGACTGAAGGAAGAAATTAACCATGAATATAAGTCTTTTTTTTTTTTTTTTTTAAGAAAATATAAGTCAAATCAATAAAGGAAATTAGGGAAACTATAAATAAATTAGAACAAAATATCAAGGAAAAAATTCAAATTATTTTTGAAGTAAGTGTATTCCATTTGTAGACATATTAATTTGTTTCCAATTTATTTAAATGTATTACCTAAAAATAAAAATAAAAATGCTTTTGGGGATAGGTCGTAAACGAGCCAATTTTTATTAATTAGAAAACAGTTTTGCTACTTTATCTGAAATGAAAGCAGGACGTCCATCATTATTTGTTCGACCTTCAATTTTGATATTCTTCTTCGTTTCATTTTCTAGCGTTTATAGCACGTCATGTTGTCTTTTTGTTGTTGTAAAATTTGGTGTTGTCTTTTTGTTGAATTGTTCTGTTGTCTTTTTTGTAGGTTTTTGGACCGTGATAAATGTCATTTTTACTGCCCTCTATGTAGGATTTTGTCTTTCTTTTTATAAGGTTATCGGACCTTATTATATAATATTTTAATCTTCAATAAAACTTAATTTTAATTATAAAATAAAAAATTAGCACGCCATGTTTAACATACTTTAAAGCATTTTCTATTCATCTTTCCAAGAAGGTGATAATATCGTAATAATCACCCTCTTGATTTGTTCAATCTTTCACGTCAAGCTCATTGTCACATTGTGTAATTGTCACCATCAATCAATGCTTATATCAAATTATCGACAGATTAATTATCTTTTTTGATAAATATCGACAGATTAATTATCTTTTTTTTTTTTGATAAGTATCGACAGATTAATTATCATTTATCACTTCCAAATTTCATTCCAGAGATTCCCTTGATCTGTATGAATTATAATAATCATTTTCACAAACATGACATTGACATATATCAATTCCCAACGGTTCTAAATGCTTGAAGACTTTACAAGCAAATGCATTAGCTCACCAAAAGTAGCTCATGGCATAATGTGCATATATTTACCATGCCTAATCACATGGTGGCATGGAAGAAATTAAAATAGATTGGGAAAAATAACACCATCAAATCCAACTGTAGATATCATATGTACTACACTACCATAGAACGTGCCTATAGTTTGTCGGTAAACATGCCGCTATGAACATTACCCATTAGACTGGCCAAGTTCAATGCGGAACTTATTGATCACCTAGTTTGCTCCTTTATTTGAATCTGGACTCCACAATGAACCAGGTTCATGCGTCATAGTCCAAAGCTAGCAAACATCCATGGACCCGGGTCCTAAATGTTTTTAAAGACCATCTTTCTTGTTCACAATTGATACAAACTTCATTCTGACAAATACAAGAACTGAAACTCAAATAGTCATATTCTACATTGAAAAGGATAAGTACTGCTAAAACTTTAGGATTTGATAAAGGCAATCTAATTTTGTATTTAAAATTTGGTCAAAGCCATAAGTAATTCCATTGGGGGACACTGCACACTACTTTCACCATTTACCAATGAAGTTCTTGCTAGCTCCCACAGTCCGATCGAGCTGTTAACGTGTCATGAGTCACGCGCAAGAGTTTGGTCATAGTTGAGAGCCTCAAACTTCAAGATAAGGAAAGGAAAAGTACTCAAAGCAGGTATCTAATAAAGAGCAAACGACAAAAACGGCGGCGACGGTGCGCTGCATCTTGGTGATTAGCAATACGTGACACGTACGCGTGGAAATGTTTGGGCATGCAGCTAGCTAGCGTTGTCACGCTTCATGTTTATCCAGCCTTGTCTGCAGCTTTTTCAGATAGCGTTTTCGATTTTCATTAGTTCTACTACTACTTTGTTATGCTGACTCTGCTTCGGTGCGTCTCTTTGTGGAATCCAAGGGGTTTTCTTTTTCCTCGTGTCGTGTACTCGTGTTATTTACCCTTACGCGGAAGCTCGTAGCTAATCCTATGAGTCTATGACAATGAGTTATGAAGGCGATGAATATCCTTTCATTAATATAAAGTGCTCATTTCTAGTATACTTTTCTATATACCATTGTTAATATCTGTATGGGAAAGGATCAGATGGAGAAGGCAGGATAGGGTCCCGAGTCCTGACAAGACATTTATTGGTTTCAGTCATTTTCAGGAGGAACGAATTTTAGGATTTTTTTTTTCTTTTTTCCTCTTCCCTTCATTTGTGTTATCCGAACCATAATGATTCGTGCACATCCCACACCCACACAATACAATTGTCCGAAATTTTGACGTAGACAAATCCCTACCCTCTTACAAAACACGAAAAAGAGAAAAATCATGAGCTCAAGGGTGATAATTTGGTGGGTTTAGGTGAGTCATATATAAATGAGTTTGATTTTTAAAACTCAATTAGCTATTATCAATACTCAGCCTAACTTAATTATTATAGGTAAAACCCAATCCATCTGTCTACTTAATCATATATGTAAGATGATCAAAATACATTCAAAACTTTTAACATGATAAAAAATATCCCTAAAACTTAAGAAAATGACTAAAATACCAATTATGTATGTATATAAATACGAGTGTTGATAAATTTTATGTAATTTGTTGGACTAATGGATTTGAGTAAATTTTGCCACCTCTACCAAGACTAAAGTTGCAATGAGTCAGTTGGGTATTAAGAATTCAAATTGGTTCATTTTATTTAATTTCAAGTTAAAGCCAAACATGTAGGATCACTCGATATAGTTTGAGGCTTAAGGTAAAAATAATAAGTGAAGTACTTTTTATATTTAAAATCTGTTATAATTTTTTAATTTAAAATCCATTCATCTTACTCTTTTATATGCAAAATTTCTAATTAAATTTTTTATTTAGATTTTGTTAACATATACATTTCAATTGATAAAATAAGTAGCTAGTCCACTTATTTTTTTGTGATATAATAAATTTTAATTTCTGAAAAGCTTCGTTTTGCAAAAACAACTTTAACAAGTATTGTTAGTAAAATTCTGTAAACAACACATATATATATTCAAAAAAAAAATTAGTCATTTTATATAATCAAGAATTATTATATTAAATTTTCGAACCTCATTATGCTTATTTTTATGATTATCTTTTATAATCCTAATTAGGACATACGTATAATTAAGGTACTACACATACTAAGTACTATTGAAGTTAGGTTGGATAGCTCGGCCTCTTAACCAGTGGATGCAATGGAACCATTTTGGTCGAAAACTTTTGAACCCAGAAATATTGAACCAAACTCTTCAATAATTGACCAAACTATAGGTGTGGCTCCAACTAAAGACAAATGCTGTCATATATGGGTTGTGACTCACCGGAATAGGACCTATACAAAAAAACAAAGACCTAGTCACTATACCTGACTGAGTCCAACCAGTGGGGATGGTCGAATATTGTACTCCATTGGTCAAGTTAGAGAGGGAGAGTGCTTAATAGAAATTTTTATATAGTAAGGGTATGCAAGAATTCTCATACCAGACTTTCAATGTGACGTTGGCATTTGTAAGGACTCCACTAAGAGAATTTTGGGGATTTCACATCCTCAATTCCAAGTGTTAGGCATGAAAACACACATTTTTCAATGAGCCGAATGAGAAATTAGTCTAAGAAGATATTCACTTTTGTCGGAACATGATACTCTCCATTTGAATTAAAATGAAAGAAATTCATTTTATGGTTAAGAACTTAAAATTCAATTTCCTAAATTTAAAAGTATACAAACAACGTCATCTAAAATTATTTGACAATCTATAAACAATTATGTATTTAGTATTTATTCTTAACGTGAAATTGGCTCTCTCGTTTCAAGTTCTATAAAGATGATCTTTTTTTCCACTAAGGGATCAATGAGTAAAAGCCCATGTTTAATACATTTAATGTAATTGATGCTGTCAACATTAAATGCTAAAGTGAGGCACTCCCATTAGTACAATTTTACATGAGAATAATATAAGTCGTTGCTAATCTAATCTGGAACGCAGGCTGGTGACGTAAGGTGAAGCTGGAGTTATCTACGCCACGTGGCGGGCCCGGCTCGTCATATCATACCACACGGATGATGATGTATGAGTGAAATTAACGTTGCCCTTTTGCTGACGTGGGTTTTGCGCACCGTCGGCGAGCTCCTTTTCTTTGTCTTGTTATTTTTTTGGTTAAATTATAAATTATATTATTTAAGTTTGGTCAAAATTTAATTTAGTTATTTAAGTTTTAACTGTGTCAATTTAGTCATCTGAGTTTCATTCCATTTTAATTCACTATTTCCGTTAGTATTTTTGTTATCTATTTTTCTTTTCCCATTACATTTTTTTTTCTAGTTTCTTTAATATAAAATCCAGAAAATTCTTAAAAAATATTTTTTAGAAAAAAGAAAAATTTAATGATGAACGCAGGAAAATTAACAATTAATTCCAAAACAATGACAGAATCTAAACATCCTACTATCATCTCAACAATTAAATAATGACACAATCTAAACATCCTATAATCAGACTCAAGGTATAACCTAACAACAACAACACTTAAAAGAGAAGCAAGAACACTAAGAAAACCAGAAAAATTCAGATTGACTTCGTGATCCATCCAACCATAAACCCAGATCTTCTAGCCTTAATCACCTCTGACAAACCCCAATTGCCCAAAACATAACCAAACCCACCGTTTTTGTCCTTCAAATCCATCCAACAATCCCTTAAACCTTGCCAATCATTCCCCAAAACCATCACCAGTCTGTCAAACCTAGCCAGTTGCATGGCCCAACACCCTGAGCATGAACACCCTCCGTTAAACGACATCGCCGCCAGCACCAGTAGGTACCCCGAACGTGGACAATTGTTGGCCACATTTCCTCTGCAACATGGACAACCCCGAACATGGTGGAGTGCCACGGAATTTTCGACCCCAACAACGAAATCATCTTGATCCTCACGTGACTAGCTCTCTTCTTTGCGATCTGAACATCGTGGGTGGTGTTAGTGCCGTCGTGAATGATGGTGAAGAGGGCGACTGTGTAAGAGAGAGATAGGGGGAGAGAGAGAGAGATAAAAGAAAGAAATAAGAAAATAAATGGTGGGTTTGGTTATGTTTTTGGCAACTGGGGTTTGCCAATCGTGATTAAGGCATTTGGGTTTTTCTGGGTTTCTCAATGTTCTTGCTTCTATCAGTTTTATATTCTTTTCAGTGTTCTTGATTTCTTGTTGCTGAGTTGTAACTTGGGTCTGATTATTATCGTGTTTGGGATGTTTAGATTGTTTCATTGTTTTGAAATTCATCGTTAATTTTCATGTGTTCATCATTAAATTTTTCTTTTTTTTCTAAAAAATATCTTTTATGAATTTTCTGGGTTTTTTATTAAAGAAACAGGAAATAAAAAATAAAAAATTTAACAGCAAAAGCAAAATAGATAAAGGAAATATTAACAAAAATAATGAATTGAAATAGAACGAAACTTAGAGGACTGAATTGATATAGTCAAAACTTAGAGGACTGAATTGAACTTTGACCAAACTTAAATGGTGTAATTTATAATTTGACCTTATTTTTTTATATTAGAAAAATAAATATATCAATTAAACGCGTTGGGTCGAATAGAGTATTAATAGTTCTAGATTGTTCATTTATTTTATTTTGAATATGATTTTTGTTTGAACTTTTCATCTAATTGAATTATATGTTTAAAGTTAATTCATTTTCTTATCGAATAAACTCAAACTTATTCACGAGTTATTTGATTTTTTTCTTAGGACTTCTTAATTAAATTATTCTCATATTTAGTAAATACCACTAATGACAAATACATGTTAATAATTAATAATTAAATTATAGTTGAAATTATATTATTTGAATTAATTAAATATAATGATTGGAAAGGGAAGTCTCATCGGTTGGTTTGTCATTTTAATTTCAAGCTATTTTTATTTCACCAATGATTAAGATTTTATTTTCTGAATTTACATTTTACATATTACCACATCATTTAAATATTTTATTATTTTAATCTGAAATATAAAATAAATTATTTTTAAATGTAGATGATTTTTCTTGAGTGGATCCAAGGACTCTTTGACTGACCCCCTCCTTATTGAGAAGGGTCTTCAGACGCCGGGTTGGTGTAGTTTGTTGAGCAATCGTATTATAGGTGGCTGGGTTTGATCCAAGATGCTGAGTAAGGCCTTTGAATAAGATTGGAAAATGATTGGAAAAGGCTTTGATGTTGTGCTGGGCTGCCTGCAATTGGAAAATGATTCTCCACAAACCAATTGTAAGGGCCGGCCGCATCAATGGATGGTTAATGAACCAATAAGCTCCCACCACGTGGCCTCATAAGTGGTCGATTGGCATTGGACAACTCGGCAATCTTAAAAGGCTAAAAGACAATTGGAATTAGTCAAAACTCATCCAAGCAATCAATGCATTGCACCACCGGTATATAGGACAAGGCCTAGAAGTTAAGCTGTGCCCTTGCCGGAACACTACCCGTCAAGCCCTTGGAAAGGCACTAAGGCCAAAAGGCTTGGCAGACTGCGCGCTGGCGTTTCTAAAAGTTTGAAAAAGAATGACACCCGGCACACCTTAGAGCAATAGAGCTTTGGCTACTTCTTTCACTGTCTGCTTGATTACTTGGTTGTTAATGCTAGGTATAACCCAAGGTAAAGACAAGTAGAAGATGCAGGAAAAGACGTCATAAATGTTACGTATGCATGATACTGTATCTCTTTGTCCCAAACCGGCAATTATTTGCATCCTTTGAGAGTAAGCCATGTGATCTGGCCTGTATCCCATTCCCATAACCATTTCTATAAAAGTAGAGCTAAGCAATGGGTAAAAATGTAAAAGACTACAGAAATAAATAAAAAAAATTGTGAGCAAAAAGAGGAATTGTAGCCCATGCAATACTAAAAAGGAATTGCATAAGATCTCAATCTAGCTAAGCATATATGAATAATGTTGGAGTATTTATAATAAAAAAAAAAAATATTTTTCCATTAATTGAACAGTCAAATTTTGATTATGAATTTTTATTCATTGATGAAGTTTTATTTGAGGATTATAACCATATTATAAACTCATATTTTTATATTCATTAATCCAAATTTATTTGATAGATTTATTTATTAAAAAGACATTAGTCTAATATTGTTTAGTAGTTAAAAAAGGTTTTTTTTTTTTCACTCTGATTCTTTACAAAACTTTAGTATTGTCTTTCTATAACTATGTTAATATATATATATATATATATAAAGTCTCTTGCAATTTTTTTAAAATTTCACTAATTTTTTGTTTTATATTTTGAATAAGATTTGTAATTTACTTTTTTTTTTCTTCTTTCTTAAATGCACATTAGATGCATTTCGATGGTCTTACATATTCGATTAGTTTTTATGCAAATGTCCATAAAACCGAGGATCTTGGCTTAGTTGAGTACAAACTCCTAGAGATTTAAGTAAATCTAGCTAGATTTATGAATTAGATATGGTTTTTTTTTTGGTTATTGAAGATTGTACATTGAACCATAAAATAGACAAAATTGAGAGAATCATATTCCATTTTTTTTTTTTATTGTTAGAGATAATTTGTCCAAAACCTAACCGTCCACCCGAAAGTGTGCTACAGCCTACAGAGGTTGTTGTCCAATCCATTGGCCAACAATGAATGGAACAGTTCCTCACTTAAAAGAATCAGATCGAGTGAGGATGTAACCTCTAGCTCGAATTCGATTCATCATGTGTACAGGTAACAGGCCTAACCAAGTTGCATCAGCAAAATAAGAAAAATTGGGCACACTGTTCCCACGGTTTCCCTTTCTTTAGGCGCTCTCCCACCTACCCGAAAAAGAAAAAGAAGATAAATATTAGAAAGCAAAACAAATGGCGTGGTATTGCAGCTGCAATTAGATCACATTAAAAACCTAAGTTTGTTGTACTAACCACACTAAATGTACCTCTATCTGTTAGGCAAGTCGTATAAAATTTAAAGTAAATTCCTGAACAACCTTATATAGCTAACTTCCATGCCTTTATTGGTTATTTATTTTCCATTTGGCCTAATTCAGGCCATTATTATATGCGTTTGAGCATCACTCGCAGAATAAAGTGGAGCATCGAGAGAAATAGATACACTTCAACCAGAACTTCGTAAACAATAATAACTTCGTTCGTGCTTTTCACACCCTTTAAAAGAGCGTACGTATTAATTCGAATTGGTGGCAGTATTCAATCAATCTATGGGACCCCTTAGGAAATTGCCATGCACTTTCCTAGTACCTAAACTTTACGTAAGCACTCTTCTTCCTCCTGGAAATTTCATTGAAATTGCTCAGCTTTGGCTTTATTCTTTCTTCATCTTTTAGTCTTTATATAAGTCGTTACAAGTTCACTAAATTCTTGAAGAATTTCAATTGCCACATCCAATATGGCACCCGAGAGAGTTGCAAATCCATCAAAATGGTTTTCCAACAAAAGTCTTCGGCTAAGTCTCCATCGTCGCGGGTCAAAGTCTAGCTCAACAGTAAGCTCTCCTAGATCTCCAAGATCTCCCATTTCACCACGTACTCCAAAGCACATCACAAAGGAAGACGAACTCAAAGAAGTTTTTCGTCACTTTGACGGAGATGGCGATGGCAAAATCTCTGCGCTTGAACTCAGGGCATACTTTGGTTCCATTGGAGAGTACATGTCACACGAAGAGGCTCAAGGTGTGATCGATGATCTTGACTCAGACGGTGACAGTCTTTTAGACTTGCAAGACTTCTTGAAGCTGATGAAGAGATCAGGTGGGGCTGATGAGGACCTGAAGAGAGCGTTTGAGATGTTTGAATGGGAGAAAGGGTCAGGGTGTATAACCCCAACGAGCTTGCAAAGGATGTTGCATCGGCTCGGCGACACAAAATCACACGAGGAGTGCAAGGCCATGATTCAAGTCTATGACATCGACGGCAATGGAGTGCTTGACTTTAACGAGTTTCACCAAATGATGGCGTGAGCAACTTGTTTAATGTCCATACTCCATTGAATATAAACCTCGGACGTAAACTCAAATCAGATGCATGATGCTCATGATTTCCAGAAATAAAACTAAAAATTAATATGCATGAGTACGTGATTCCATCGTTGCTTGTAAACTTTAATAATTAAGCTCAAGCATACATATATAGAACCAAATTGTTTCAGTTTATGGCAGCCTTTGTGAACTTTGAGTGATCTACGCAAATAATAAAGCATGTTTTGGCTTGGTTTGATGCTTGTAACTTATCATTTGCTTTGTTCATAAGAAAGAGGTTTTGTTTTGTTTTGTTTTTCTTCCTTTTACTTGGTTATCTAATAAAGGTGACATTTCACCATTGCACTTCTGAATCGGCGAATGTAAATTTGAAGAGCCCCATCATGCCATCTGTAAAATGCTTAAAGCAAAAGCAAAGTTGTGAGAATATGATCGGAGAAGTGAGAAAAAAGAAACATTAGTAGAAATACGGGTAAAAGAGAAATTTGACCAGGTCACCGAATTTTACCTTTTTTATTATTATTATTATTTTTTATGTGAGCAATTTGAGGTGAAATTATAGACGTGCAAAAAGATGACATCAAAATGGGAGTGCCTCCAATGGAAGGGAGAACCCACTAATGGTTCACCTAAATTCAAGTTGATATGTTTTATTTAATGTACTCCTTCGTGTTAAAAACACTAATAAAAAAATAGCAACCACTAATCTCCAGATCAAAATCTTCTCCATTTAAATAAAAAAATGAAAATAATTATTGTCTACTTGATTAAGATTTATTTTTCAAGAATCATGAAGGTAAAAATGATTCTTGTGTTAGATTATGATTGATGTACAATAAAAGTGATGTTAGTGGTGATCACAGTGAAAGTGATGTTTCATTGTTCAAATATCACCCATGAAAATAGCAATAGGCATAAAAGTGATGTCAATGGCAGTTCCATGTGAAAGTGATGTTACACTAATCATAATATATCATCTTAATAGTTGTGAAATTTGTTGTTTATATAACATTATTGTAAAAATTGTGAAATTTGTTATTTGTGCTTGCTTAGGGGACAAATTTGATATTTTTTAAAAGTCATGGTAGTGCATGGTATTAGCCCAAACCTCCAAGATTTATTTTTATATTATATTATATATATATATATATATATATATATATATATATATATAATATTTATTTTTTTTTTTTTTTTCTTTTTTTTGTGTTTTGTTTTGGCGTGGGGGTGGGGGTGGCTGGGGGAGGTTGAAATTGAATTGGAAGCAATCTAATTAATTTCTAATGGATTTTTTTAGAGAAGTGTTGAGGGCATAATTTTTATGAGTGATTAGTTGTTTTATGGAAATGAAACATAAACTTTAAGCTAGAACACATTTTATTTACCACTGAGGATGAGTTGGTTTAGTGGCAAATTTTTACTCCTATGTGGTAATTTGGTTATAGTCAATGAATCATTCACAATACAAAGGGTTATTTACTTATTTCATAATCAAGATTTAGTTTTTAGGAATCTAAGAGTATAGAATTTATTATGTTATTTAGAAAGCCAATTATGATTTCTTATTTGGAAGAATGAAATTCTGAATGACGTTAGAGCATGTATCTTATTTTTATAAAATATAATTCTCTCAATTTCAATTTGAAATGAATCTATTTCATAGTTTATATTAAATATTACAAATTTAAAGATGTAAATATAACCATAAAATGATTTATTTAAAATAGACATTAACAGTTATGAAAAACATGAAGAAATTTGTTTTTGGATGAAATGTACATAAATGGTGTTAAGTATTGTATGTACTTAAAAAGCTAACCACATATTATAAGTAGCGTCCAACTCAAAGATTATTATTCTATTTTACCAAAAAAAGCCCCCTCCTCTCATCCAATGGCCCAAGCTATTAAAATATTCTCCACTAGTATTATATATTTCTATGTAGTGGACAAAAGTTTAGATTTTCCTTTAAAAAATATATATAATAACACTCCTTACCAACCTTCCATTTTTTTCATTACTTCTTCAACAATGCTACTAATCCCCTTTTTTTTCTTTTTTTCAATAAAGCATTTTTAAACAAGTATTAATTTAAACTAAGAAAATTACTAATTTTTTTTTTTTTTAATTTTTTAAATCCAGATGTTTAGAGAAGTTTTTGGAAAATTTCGAGCATATATTTTTTATTGTTACGATAGCAATTTAAACCTATGGCGTCCGCTCATGATGGTTGCTCTTACCATCAAGTCAAGACACCAATTGGTCTTTGGTGTAGGCGGGATTTGAACCCAGGTCCCTTGCTCGACGACAAGAGACTTTACCAGTTGAGTTAACTAGAACCCACCGAGCATATATTAACATACTTTTAATTATTGTCAATTAATCTCTTTTTCAATTCTAGTCTTAAGCAATCAAGTGACCTTGAACTTCTAGTATTGCAATTAATCTTTAAGTTAATCTATTATTGTGTGAACCGTGACATCTTAAGTGTATTTTGTCATCGTAAGTGAGATAATGATAGAGATTAAAATTTATATATTATTAAAAAAAAAAAACACAACTAATGAATATTATATAAAAATTAAAGCTCAAAATGAAAATACCCTTAAATGTAAGGACAAAAGTTAAAATTTAAAAAAAAAAAGAAAAGAAAAAGAACATGCTTATGTTGCAAGAAGATTCCAAACAGAAAATAATGGGAAATTGATATCATGCAATTGATATTGTATATAATACTAATTGAATGGTTAAAATCTCAACTATTTAATAAAAAATTCAAAAAAGAAAAAGTGAAAATTTTTTAAAAATTTGAAAGAAAAAAAAAAAAAAAAAGATCCATGCAATACTTTTTAAGAATTGCATGGTATATAATGATAGGTAAAAACTCGGAGTCGGAGAATCCGAACCGAAACTCCAAACTCAAAAAGAAGGATAAAGAAGATCCAACGGCTCTATGGGAGCCACGTATAAACTCGTTTGTTAAACCTCAAAGAAAAAAGAAAAGAAAAGTAGTAGACCCAGGTCAGCTGGACAAGGTTTCAGTGACAGTGGCTGTGGGCTAAGAGAAATTCCGGTGACCCAATTTGATAAAGTCAAAGATGGAAATTCTGAGAGTGGGATTTGCTGAGGTGGTTGCAAGTATAGTTCCTCCATCATCCCCTTTTTCAGAAAAATCAACCAGAGCTCGAACCACCTTTCAATGGGGTGGAACCATCTTTGCATTGTAAGTAATTCCATTACCCATCTTGCTTATTGGTGATTTCTCTTTATGAAAATTAATGGCTTGGTTTTAAATTTGTATAGTATAGTAGTGGTTTGTGTGATTTTGATTTATGTGTTGAAAAGTAGAAAAAAAAAAAAAAAATTTGTCTTGCATTTGTATTTGTTCAAAAGCTCACATGGAAGTATGTTACTGCACTTATACAATCAACAAATTTGTTTTTCTGCTATATCAGGGTAAGAATCCAAAATAGTTTTGCACTTGAAGATCTACTATGGTACAAAGTTTGTGCATTTTTTTTTTGGTGAAGAAAATTCTATTATCATAATAGTTCCTACACCCTAATTGCTGCTTTTCAGTGAAGAGGTTGGCTATTCATGTTTCATCCATCTCATTTTTTATTTTTGTAAATGCATGCTTCGAGTGAGTTGATTCAAGTTAAGGGAATGAAAAAAGATAGAGGAAGACTTAAGTATAGAAGTAGTAAAAAATGAAATGTCAATTAAGGAGGTAACATAATGACTTCGGATCAAGGTATGACAAAAAAGAATATATGTGGCCGATCATGATTAGTTTGTTAAAAGGCTTACCAGATGTTATGATTTCATTGATACATGTTTCATTTTGATAGATTCCTTAAATTCAATATTCACTGAAACCACCATTGCAATAATATGATATATGTGAATGTTGGCTTTATATGTTGGTTCTGTTTTCATGAAGAACCTTGGGATAGTTTACAATTAAGAAGGTCTCTAAAATTCAAAAATTGGTGCCCTGTCTGTTGTTATTGCATTTCTCTTATCAAAAGTTTCATATTGTATCTGTCTTTCTCCTACAGGTTTTTGTTGATCTTGAACCGAACAGGCCGGAGATCACCTCTGCAAACTACCCTTCTAGCATTATATCTCATTACAAGTTTCCCAACTGTGCTGTTCAAAATTTTAAGGTGCTTTGCAATTCTCTATATGTTACATTATTTATTTTAGCTCCATGTCCTGCTATTAGATTCACTAAACCTATTAATCTAAATATGCAGAGGACAATTTGGTTGTTGGGTTGCCTTTCTTGCTGTTGCAGCAAACCTCTTCTGCCCTCAAACCTTTCCAGGTCTGAATCTACACTGGACCACAACAAATTAAATTATTTGTCATGTCCATTGTATAATTGCATTACATTTTTCAAATTTCTTCTCTGATTATGTATTGTCTATCTGTGCAGTTTCTCGTTTTCTCTTCTTTGTAATTACGCCTGATTGGTTGGCTGATGGACTGCGGGATAGCATTGTTAGCGGTATCTTTTGTCTCATAATTGGAATTTCAATAGCTATAACAGAGATTGGAGGAATTGGATGTAATTGTCACTTCTTTGGTTACTGTCTTGGTATAGCTTTTCTGCTCTTCTTTGCAATACAGTATCTGTGCTCGGGAACTTGGTAGACTAATTGTTCTCTTGGGAGGGGCATACTCGATACAATGACCTATTAGATCAGGTTCTCAGACATCGTGATGCAATCATGTTACACCTCAAATGAATACGTATATTGAGCCCCATGCTTCATTTGTCGATAATGCTCCCAAAAGAATACCTATGGTTAAATTGATAGAAGATCTCTTCTTGAGCTTTCTCTGGGCTCTATAATGATAATGATAATGAATTTTCTTGACAAATGTCAACTACTTATGTGTTTTATCTTTCTTTCTTTCTTTTTTGGGTTCTGGTGCTACATATGAAAACAATGAGATTCAAAATGAGAAACTCAAGTCTTGTTTTGTTTCAAAAATTTGTACTACTGTTTGCAAGAATTTCAATTCAAGCTTCTGGATCTTGCCTCAGTAACAGGAATGATAGCTTGAAGGGTCTCTTTTTTTCTTTTTTTGGTTGAAGTTCAATAGAGATGTCAAATAGAGCACACCACCAACAACAACACAAAGAAATAAAACAGTGAGGTACATATCAAAACTCTACCTTAGCCTTATCAACTGCCCTCTAGACACGAAAAGGTGTTTGTGGCTTGTGCATATTTGCCTGGCAGCTGCAGCATTATTGGAGATTCTCATTAGTGATATCTGGGGCCTATGTGCCTAAATGCCTAAATCCTAAATTCCTAATATAGTTTGCTTTTATATTTTCTGCTTAGCTGGGATATGTTAGGCTTATAAACTGATAAACTCTCTCTCTCTCTCTCTCTCTCTCTCTCTCTGCCGACATTTGAATGAATTGAGTACGGATTTGTTAGATTAAAACCTGCTTCTACCATATGATTGAAAAAGCCGTGCTGTTCTTTCAGTAGAACGAGAATTTTATACATCCTTGCTTTGATGTGAAGTCCGACTGTTCACAACTCTTGAGAATAATTTGGTATTCAGCTGCTGAGGCTAGAGTCTGCCCCAGTAAGGCATGCATTATGGCCTTAAGTCGAACTTGGTATTTGATATTGATGGTTGTGGCAAAAAGTATATACATAATTCATATTTTGACGGGTTGTAAATTTGTAATGACATAACTGATCTGAAAATCATTCAGGTACGAACTGCCTAGTGTCTGATTTGCAAACAAAACTAGATTGCATATGTTTTTTCTAATTGTTAATTGTTCAATCATCCAAGATTTGAGCAATTACATTGAATTTTCCATCAAGATAAATAGAATATCCGACCAGCTATTAAGATCCTTTTCTATCATTTGAAAGTTGCAATTATCGACTTTTAAAAGTTTAATTGTAGTACTTCTTTAGATTCCCATGAAAACTAATAAAAAAGGAACACAATTTCCAGGTAGTTTGGTTACAACAGTAAATAAAACTAAGTAATCAATTTGAAAGCATATGCCACACAAGTCTAGCTACAAAACTTGAAATTTCAGACAGGTTTAAGTTTTGGAAAATAAAAATGCCCAGCAAGTTGATCTAAATGTAGGATTCAAGCGAATAGAAATTTTTTAAGCCTAGGAATGAATAGAAAGACGGTCAATCAAGCCAATATATGCTGATGATGACATATAAATTAGTCAAGCAGGCAATGCTCTCTGTCTGCCACTCTGTCCCAAGTAGACTTCATATTCAAATCATAAAGAAAAATTGAACATGCACTGCTTCCTGGAATTTTCTTAACAGAGAAGGACTAACTTCAGCTTCACTAACGTCGTTGAAATTATAAACCAATGTCAACTTACTGTCTGCTGTAAGTCTGTAACCTCGTTCAGATCTTTACACTTCAACCCAAAATGAGTTTCCTCTCTCACATTCATGTTTTCACAATCTTTCTATTATCATGCTGTTCTTCGATTCTAGCTCAGCAACCATATGTGGGAAAGGCCACAACAGATTGTGGCAACACAGATAATTCAACTTCTGTTCTTGGTTACTCATGTAATGGCCAAAATCACAGTTGCCTAGCCTACCTCACCTTCAGATCCCAACCCCCTTACAATTCTGTTTCTGCCATCTCTGCTCTCTTGGCTTCTGACCCATCCCACCTCTCTCAAATGAATTCAGTTTCAGAGACTGCAATTTTTGAAACAAACAAGTTGGTGCTTGTTCCAGTCAACTGCTCCTGTTCAGGTAAGTACTATCAAGCTAACACTACTTATGTTATTCAGCATACTGATACATATTTATTGATTGCTAATAACACTTACCAAGGCCTTTCAACCTGTCAAGCTCTCCAGAATGAAAATAATATTCTCACTAAAAATTTGTATTCTGGTACAAGAATAACTGTTCCTCTAAGATGTGCTTGTCCTACAAAGAACCAAACTGATATGGGTGTCAAGTATTTATTAAGTTACTTAGTCACTACCGGTGATTATGTTTCAAGCATTAGCAATAGATTTAATGTAACTACTGAGAGTACTCTTAAGGCTAATGGGCTTTCTGAAGAAAACTCCATTATTTATCCCTTCACCACGCTTCTAATTCCACTGCAAGACCCCCCATCAAGCTCTCAGACCATAGCACCACCACCACCACCGACACCACCAGCATCACCACCTCCTACTTTTTCCTCAAATAAAAACTCAAGTAAAACATGGGTTTATGTCCTTGTTGGGGTTCTTGGAGGAAGTGCTCTTACATTGGTCGTTGGTGCCATAATATTCTACGCATTCTTCCGTAGAAGTAAGAAGAAACCTGATTCTATTATTGTCTCAGATCGCTTCAAGGCATTTGAGATACCACAGCCGATAAAGGTTGAGGAAGAATCTGAGGAATTCTTAGAGAGCATATCTAGTATTGCTCAATCCCTCAAAGTGTATAAGTTTAGGGAACTCCAGCATGCAACAGATGATTTCAGCCCTAGTTATTGGATTGAAGGATCTGTTTATCGTGGCACGATTAATGGGGATTTGGCAGCTATTAAAAAAATAAATGGAGATGTGTCAAAAGAGATAGATTTATTGAACAAGATCAACCATTCTAATATCATACGCCTCTCTGGAGTTTGTTTTAATGATGGTAATTGGTATCTTGTTTATGAATATGCTGTCAATGGACCCTTGAGTGTTTGGATCTATCACAGCAGCAGCGATGAGAAGCTTTTAATCTGGACACAGAGAATACAGATTGTATTGGATGTGGCCAATGGACTTAACTATCTTCATAGCTTCACTACTCCTCCCCATGTCCATAAGGATATAAAGAGCAGTAACATTCTTTTGGACAGTGATTTCAGGGCTAAGATTGCAAACTTTGGTCTGGCAAGGACAGCAGAATGGCAGGAAGGTCAATTTTCCTTGACTAGTCACATTGTCGGGACACGAGGTTACATGGCTCCTGAGTACTTGGAAAATGGTGTTGTCTCCACAAAGCTTGATGTCTATGCACTTGGGGTTCTTATGCTGGAGATAATGACTGGTAAAGAGGCTGCTACCTTGTATGAAGAGGAAAATATGCAATTATCAGATGTCTTAAATGCTGTGCTTCATGAGGAGGATGGACAGGAGAGTTTGAGGCACTCTATGGATTCTTCGCTACAAGGGAATTATCCCTCAGAACTTGCGGTTTTTATGTTCAAACTGATTGATAGTTGCTTAAAGAAAGATCCAGCAGGTCGACCAGCCATGGATGAGATTGTGCAGTCTCTCTCAAGAACCTTGAACACCTCACTGACATGGGAATTATCAATGAACATATCGGCATAACAGAGTTTCAGTAGATGCCTAATGTCACAGAAGTTGGGACAGAATCTTTCAACTACTCAATGTATGTTGTAGTGATTATTCTTCTTCTATTTCACGGAAGGATTTAATTGATATATTAATTTGGGATTGTGATTGTATGATCTTTTGATTTATTTTCATAGAAATGTAACAATGTTGATTTTTGAACTATGTTTGTCAAAGCCACAACAATTGAGACCACTAAGAATAAAGGAACAAAAGCTGTGAATGTTAAAAATCATAATTTTGTGAATGTGTGTAATGCTTGCAAAACAAAAGGTCACCCTAGGAATAACTGTGCAAAGCTGTGAAGTGAGAAAACACCACCTCATGGTAAAAGTCTCATTTATTTGGATTGCTCAGACAAGTTCAAATGATGAGTATGAACTTGATGATTTTTGAAAAACAAGTTTTGAACTTATACTCTCAAAAGAAATTTTCATAATCACTCCAATCCTCTTGATTCATCATCTACAAAGCTGAAGGTTTGTGTTGTGTGGATAAGAAAAGATTATTTGAAATTCCTCTAACTCATTATGTGGTGACTCAAATGGCTGTCTATAAGTAACTTTAGTCACATAACTTATTTAATAAGTCTAACTTATTTAATAAGTCATTCGTCATGTTACTTGTTTAAATAATAGACGTAAATGGTTTTATGATTTGACATTTCAACTTCTAAGTTTGCAAACAAAACTAGATGACATGCATATGTTTTTACAAATTGTTAAATGTTCATCGTCCCAGTTGGAGCAATTGCTTTGAAATTTCGTCAAAACAAATAGAGCATTGACCATAATTTTAGATGCTTTTCAATGATTTGAAAGTTTCAATTGTAAACTTTTTAAATTATAACTTTGTTTAGATTCTCACGAAACCTCATAAAAAATAATGACTTATTTTAGTTACAATATCTAAAAATAAAAATAAACAATGTCTCAAAGCATATGTCACGCAAGTCTAGCAGCAAAACTTGAAGATTCAGACAAGATTAATTTTATAGTAAGATAAATCGGATTCTCTATTGTTTTCCTTCAATAATAAATTTTTTTAGCCAAAGAATGAATAAAGAATTGGTCAATCAAGCTCATACATTTACATTTTAATACTTAATAATAACACGTGGTCAACTTTGTCTGCCTTCTACTCTGTCCCAAGATCTCATAGAGAAAAGTCCAACGTGCATTGCTTTGCTTCTTAGAATTCTCTTACAGAGAAAAAGTCACATTATAAACCAAGATCAACCTACTGTCTGCCATCCATAACCTCTTTCAAATCTTTCCACTCCAACCCAAAATGAGTTTCCCTTCTCTCATTTCTGTTTTCACAATCGTTTTATTCTCAAGCTGTTCTTTGATTCTAGCTCAGCAACCTTATGTGGGAAAGGCCACAACAGATTGTGGCAACACAAATAATTCAAATTCAAATTCGGTTCTTGGCTACTTATGTAATGGCCAAAACAAAAGTTGCCAAGCCTACCTCACCTTCAGATCCGAACCCCCTTACAATTCTGTTTCTGCCATCTCTACTCTCTTGGCTTCTGACCCATCTCAGCTCTCTCAAATTAATAAAGTTTCCGAGACTGCAACATTTCCAACAAACCAATTGGTGCTTGTTCCAGTCAACTGTTCCTGTTCAGGTGAGTACTACCAAACAAACACAACTTACGTTGTCCAGAAAGGTGATACATATTTAACTATTGCTAATAACACCTACCAAGCCCTTTCAACCTGTCAAGCTCTCCAGAATCAAAGTAATATTCCCGCTAACAGTTTAGATATCGGTACAAGACTCACGGTTCCTCTTAGATGTGCTTGTCCTACAAAGAACCAGAGTGATGTGGGTATCAGGTATTTATTAAGTTACTTAGTCAGTGAGGGTGATGATGTTACAAGCATTAGTGGTAGATTTGATGTAACTACAAAGAGTACTCTTGAGGCCAATGGGCTTTCTGAACAAAACTCCCTTATTAATTTCTTCACCACACTTCTAATTCCACTGCAAAACCCCCCATCAATTCCTCAAACAATAGCACCACCACCACCTCCACCTCCTCCTCCTACTTCAAATAAGAGCTCAAGTAAAACATGGGTTTATGTCCTTGTTGGGGTTCTTGGAGGAAGTGCTCTTTTATTGGTCTTTGGCGCCATAATATTCTATGCATTCTTCCGTAGAATTAGGAAGAAATCTGATTCCATTATTGTCTCAGATCGCTTCAAGGCAATTGAGAAATCACATCCAAGAAAGGTTGAGGAAGAATCTATGGACTTCTTAGAAAGCTTATCTAGTATAGCTCAATCCATCAAAGTGTACAAGTTTAGCGAACTCCTGCATGCAACAGATAATTTCAGTCCTAGTTGTTTGATTAAAGGATCTGTTTATCGTGGCACAATTAATGGGGATTTGGCAGCTATTAAGAAAATAAATGGAGATGTGTCAAAAGAGATAGATTTATTGAACAAGATCAACCATTCTAATGTTATACGCCTCTCTGGTGTGTGTTTTAATAATGGTAATTGGTATCTTGTTTATGAATATGCTGTCAATGGACCCTTGAGTGATTGGATCTATAACAACAACAATGATGGAAAGATTTTGAGCTGGACACAGAGAATACAGATTATATTGGATGTGGCTAGTGGACTTAACTATCTTCATAGCTTCACTACTCCTCCCCATGTCCACAAGGATTTAAAGAGCAGTAACATTCTTCTGGATTCTGATTTCAGGGCTAAGGTTGCGAACTTCGGTCTGGCAAGGACAGCAGAATGGCAGGAAGGCCAATTTTCCTTGACGAGTCACATTGTCGGGACAAGAGGTTACATGGCTCCTGAGTACTTGGAAAATGGTGTTGTCTCCACAAAGCTTGATGTCTATGCATTTGGGGTTCTTATGCTGGAGATAATGACTGGTAAAGAGGTTGCTGCTTTGTATGAAGAGGAAAATATGCAATTATCAGATGTCTTAAATGCTGTGCTTCATGAGGAGGATGGACAGGAGAGTTTGAGGCTCTCTATGGATTCTTCGCTACAAGGGAATTATCCCTCAGGACTCGCAGTTTTTATGTTCAAACTGATTGATAGTTGCTTAAAGAAAGACCCACCAAGTCGACCAACCATGGATGAAATTGTGCAATCTCTCTCAAGAACCTTGAACACCTCACTGGCATGGGAATCATCAAAGAGCATATCGGCATGACAAAGTTTCAAGAGATGCTCAGTGTCACAGAAGTTGAGGCAGGAACATTCAATTACTTAATGTATGTTGTTGTTATTATTCTTCCTCTATCTCATGTTAGGATTTGTTTGAAATACAAATTTGGGATTGTATAAACTTTTGATTTATTTTCTTAGAAATGTAACAATTTTGATTCTTGAACTAAGTTTGTCAAAGCCACAACAATTGAGACCATTAAGAAATAAGGAACAAAAGCTTTGAATGTTAATAATAACATATGGTCAACCATGTCTGCCTTCCACTCTCTCCCAAGATCTCATAAAGAAAAGTCAAACATGCATTGCTTTACATCTTAGAATTCTCTTACATGAAAAAAAAGAAAAAAGAAAAAGGTCCCAAATACAGCTTCATTAACGTCGTTGAGATTAGAAACCAAGGATCAACTAATGTCTGGCATAACCTCCTTCAGATCTTTCCACTTTAACCCAAAATGAGTTTCCCTTCTCTCATTTCTGTTTTCTCTTGTTCTTGATTCAGATTAAAAGAAATGCATTGTGGATAAAGCAATGGCAAGAACAAGAACAAAAATTACTTTAAGTTATGAATTACAAAGCACATCGGATAAGATAAAATTTTTATTAAAACAAAGAATTATAATATATTAATATTAAGTAAATAATAAAAATTTAACTTCCTTAAAAATTTTGGTCATTAATTTTAATCGCAGTATTATTCTAAATTTCCCGAAATTTGTTAATGAAGTTTTACTTATTACAACAAATTATATTAGTAATTATAATGTATTTATGGCACGCCACTTGATGAATAAAAAAAATTACATTTGCCACCAATTTCACAATCCTCATAGGCAAACCAGAGTAACTAGAACCAGTAGAGATATTACTCTTGCAATTTACAAAATCTAAATAAACTAAAAGCTAGAATGTAATACCAGTCGGTCGCCACACCTCTGTTTCTGACTCCTTAATCTTCATACTAGAATTAATAAAACCCAAATATGATCAACAAACATAAAATTCATACACATTAGCTGTGAAATTTTAGACGATGACATCATGCAATTTGGAGTGATCGTGAATCTGAAAGGCAATGCAATTCGAGCTCTATCATGTATTTTCAGTTGGGCTGTTGGACCATCACGTATTTGGGGGTTTAAAAGGCCGGGACGGTTCAGCCCGTCTAAATCTGACTAGCACTATAGAGTTGGACAAAAAGTATTACATGCGGGTCGAGATTAAAACTCTTTAACACCTATTCTTTAATCAACCATGAAAACTAAATAACTTCTCTTAACAAAGGGGACATTTTTCTTCTACAACAATAAAACTCAAATAGTTAATCAAATCAAAATATAAACTTTAAGGAATTTCCAATAACAAATACAAACCATCAAAAACTGAATAAATACAAATCATCAAAAACTGAATTTGATTAACTCCTACTTCTAAACATAGGCCCAACGTCATTCTCACTTTTTAGAAGACGATTGAATGATAACAGAGAGGTTAAAAACGATTTCCGCCATGCTTGGCCTTGCCAAGACTCATCCTGCGTGCATGCCCTCGCCAAGGCTGCCAAGCTCAGAGCACCATTAATGGAATAAAGGCTCTCCAATTTTGGATCAATCCATTTTCTCAACCTCTCCTCTCTCTTTTCTTCAACTTCCAAGACCCCTCTTATCTCCTTCCACAACAACACTTGAGAAATTACCGATTATCTCAAAAGCAATTTAATCATTTAACCAATATTCGAACACTCTCCCTCACGTGTAGGCTTAGACTCCCTCTTAATGATTGGGGCCCAATACGTAGGATTTTTAATTTTCTAAATAGGAGGTAGAGTTGAGTTAGAATGTGAGCTTAGACTCTCCTTTAATAATTAGGGCCCAACACGTGGGATTTTTAATTTTTTAAATGAGAGGTAGAGTGGAGTCAAAGTTCGAATTTATGATCAAATGCTCTGATACCATGAGAAATTACCGATTATCCCAAAAACTTAAGTTATTAGGAAATGGTGAATTTAATCATTTAACCAATATTCTAACAAACACTACTTCACCATTCTCTTTTATTTCCATTGCTTTCCTTCGTGAAAGCAATTCCAACAAAACAACTCCAAAAGAAAAAACATCCATTTTTAGCATCAAAGGGTTTGTAGTAGACTTGGCCACGGAGAAATTTGCTATCTTGGCCTTAAACTTGGAAGCAAGAAGTATATTAGCCGTTCTAATATCCCTGTGAACATGGCTTGGTCGATTGTGTTCATGCATGTATTGCAAGCCGTTGGCCACATCTAGTGCTATGTTCAACCTCTGAATCCATGTGAAGGACAACCACAGAGCTTGAAGTAGCTGAAGATTTGGAATGCAACCACTTATCAAGTGAACCGTTTTCGGCGAATTCATAGTCCAAGAAATAATTCCCATCAGAGTCGGATGACATGCCCATTAACTTCACCAAATTCACATGACTTACTTTCTGCAAAATCTTTAGTTCCTCAGTGACATCTTCATCGAATTTCTTTATGGCTAGGACTTTCTCATCGATTATGGCCTTGTACACTGATCCACCAATCCTACAGTTTTCATTTAGGTTCATGGTTGCCTCCATAAACACTTTGATATCATACAAGATTGCCCTACCCAAGTAATCTGACACCCCAGCCCCCAGAAGTAACTTATCCTGTGTGACTGTTGCCTTGTCTGTTTGAACCGGATGAGTGCCCTTGAAACTCTTCTTTCTCTTTAAAAAACAATAAGTATATACCAACAAGGTTGTAAAAAACAAAACTGAAAGAATACCTCCCAAGCTTTTACCAATAAGGATCCTCTGACGTTTGGATTTATTTTTATCAGACGGGTAAGATTGAGAGAGAGCTGGCAATTGTGACACAGGGATCAAAACTGGAAGGCCTACTGCAGTGCTTAAGTACTTGTTTTCTCTGATGATGTCTGCCGAAGATGCATCAAAATTGGTACTCACATGTGAGACATCATCACCAGGTTGCCAAACATAAGTAATAAGATACTTTGTTCCGTTAGCCAACTAGACTTTGAGGGGCAACTACAGAACAAAGGAGCAATTACTTTGACATCAACAGGCAAGAGGTTTGGACTTAGATCAGGGTTGAACTGTTCCATTACATGCCAATTGGTTAGGTTCTCAAAATAAGTGGTTGAAACTAGAAAGTAGCTGTCACCGTATTTAATCTGGTATGTAATGTTGGCGAAATAACGGTTTCCAGTGCATCCACATGTGATGGGTACTAATAAGAGTTGGCATGGAAATAACTGATTGTTCTCAGAGACTAGGTTGTTGGATTGAGCTACTGATAAACGACTGACCTGAAATAGATCAGATATATTTCCTACTTCCAAAAATGTTGGTGGCTGAGCTAAGTATGCAACATATGTTTCACACGAGGGAGGTGAATCCACAGAGCATGAGAAGTCTGTGCCTGTGTTGTTGTTGGAGGTTGATTGAGCTGTGAGATGAGTGGTGGTGAAAGACAGAAGTAGCAGGAGAAAGAGAGGTTGTGATGAGAGGAAATAAATTTCCATTGTTAGGGAGAGCTTGGATGGTGTTCAGGATGTGAAATAGTTAATGTAAGTTGTGATCAATGAAAGAAAAGTTAGCCATTCATATGAATGAAAAGAAAAGAATGAAAGTTGTCTTTAGAGACTTACCAAAGGTCGAAGGAAGTCAAATGTCAAACTCAAAACAGCAAGTGAACATTTCAATCAGAATAAAATAGACTTTGTTTTAAAAGAATCTCAAAGGACATTTGTTAAAGAATCATTTTTTTATACTGTGCAAAATGATTCAGATAGAAAATGGAACCAAAAACGACAAAACTTAATCATGGATTATGATTCTCTTTTTCATAAGAATCTTGAGTAAGCATCGGATTATCAACTCTAAACAAGTAAAATCAAATAATATAAATTCTTAAGTCTTAATATCACATAACAACTTAAAAAATAAAATAAAAATAAAACCTTAAAAGTGTATCGGCTGGAATTGATATTTCGCCCGAAATGGCCGGAATGACCAAGTATTTAATCCGAGGTGGAATAGGGAGTACCTCATACCGGTATTCCGCCCATTCCGGCCGGAACGGAATGGTATCCCCAACTATGGTCTGAGGAGCATCAAATTTGATGGCTCCACGTAGGAATAGACAAAGGTTTGTTAAGAACAAGGATGGCACAATGTGCTAGAACAAATTCTTGCAAGTTGGATTCAATTGACCTCTTAAACGATTACACTTTTCATCAAATTCTTGCAAGTTGGATTCTATTATTGAAAAACATCCAATTGCATCGTGCAGGTGTTAATACTATGTCAAGATATACCTCAACAGACACGAAGGTGATGAATATAGTTACTTACCAAAAACAGATAGAAGAAAATACGAGGTGATGAATAGTCAAAACCGGTTTCTTAAATCACAATGACCATAATATCAACTTTCAGAAGTCAATAAAACTTCATTGATACTGGACCAATAAAATGATCAACCTGGGTGGTATCACAATGACTCTTTAATACAATAAAATGATCAACTTGGGTGGGACGGCTTCACTTTGCCGTTCAGTCTTGCAGTAGGTATGCCCCAAGTTTCGGAAACACTCGTTTATCACAATAGGTTTTGGTTCAATAAACCAACTGGCAACAAGTCATTTCTTGGTGTCACCCTCTAGTTCTATCAACATAGACAAATAGTCCCTTTTTTTAATCAAAGTCTGGACAAGCTTCATTTACAAACAACAGCAGAAAAAGAATAGTAGCAATACTTATATACAAACATAGAAAAGTTTTTCTTTTGTTTTCTTTTTCAATTATTGAAACTATAAAGGCAAAAAGAAGGATTGTACGTATACTGTCGAGTCCTTGACACACAAAATTGCTCGGTATACAGCTTTGAAACAGATCATTATTTGTTTTTCAAACCATTTAACTCTACCTAGCTATTGATGCAAAGCTTTTGGAATAAATATTAAAAACGACTGTGAGATTTGCTGAGCTCACCGTCCATAAGTGACCACGCAATGGAAGTGGAAGAACATTGTTTATTTCCTCAATACTAATAAAAGTTGAGACCATCAATGAACTTTATTCTAGAGATACAACTCATTGAGAAAGAGCTTTTAAAACACCTACTTTTTGGGGTGAGATATAACCACAGCAGAGCAACTTTACAAATAAAAGAAAAATGTGTATTCGTGGTATTCATTGTTTCTAATATATAAGTATAATGTAGTATTATTATGAGGTCATGGGGAGATAACAGAAATTGCACACAAGAAGGAGCATTTCTATTGTTTATTTTGTCTCCTGAATTCACAGTGGGTTTTGGTCCTATTAAACCTCATAATAATACTGTGAATTCAACATCAAAGCAGGTGGGAAAAGTAAAACTTAAAATATAATTCCTTTGGTGTTGTACCTTAGGTTTCATAATTAAATTCAACCACATGACCACTTTGACCAATACAAAACAAACAATGTTATCATTCCCAATGACAATTAAATTTAATGTAATCATGTGTTCGAATTTAATTGGGAAACATAAATTACAGCACCTAATGAACTATACCTAAGCTTTACCCCTAGAGAAAAGATTGGTAACATCACTCTACAAATCAACAAGGAAAGCTTCCCGTCATTCGAATATGGTCAAGAGTTCTCTTCAGGGTATATTTGAGCACTGCCTGCTTACCTATCCTGAATCCATCTCCATAAGCTGATGATGTATGAAACTCAATCTGGTGTTTAAAAAACTCACCAAGTTTCTTCTCAAAATCAGATCGTTTACCCTTTGTTGATGATGACGAGGGTGCTGAAGAAGATGATGATGAAGCAACATCACTTCCAGATGCCGAACAGATCTCAGATTCCAACCACATATGAGCTAAGACTTGGCAGATACCCTCTTCAACCTCTGGTCTCAGATTGCGGTAACCTGTCAAACCTCCTATAAGTAATTCCGGGCTAACCATATCGAAAACGCAAATAATTTCAACAGAACAGTAAAAGGACAGACAAACACCTTTAAGCCTGAGCCACGCATGCATCATCTCATGAGCCAGGATTGACCCAGTCAACAACCTGTATGTAAAGAAGTCTTGGGTCATATACAAAATTCATAGCATGTATCATGATTTACAAAAACATATGTGTCTAAGGTGGAAAAAAGAGAGAAAAAACAAAAAAAAAAAAAGTACCTAGGAAGGCCATACAAAACGAGAACTGCTGTTACTTCACACCGACGGCTTAGCCTATAAGGCTCAGTTATCATGCCAACTCCAAGCCTTGGCTTCCTTGAGATCTGGTAACATAGTTGAACTAATTATAGATGTCTAATTCAATATACATATCTTTACAAGAAAAATGGACGGTTTTAAATACTACGGAAAAATTTCCTACAGTTGGGAATAGTCTGTTCTTCTGACAAGCAAAGTCCTCTGGTCTCAGCCATGTGATGATGACCCTACCACAGTAAAAGTGAAAAATAAATATCAAGATTAACATAAACTGAAAGAAATAGAAATACACATCTGAAGTATGAAAACATTAGCATTTACATTCTTCTCTCCCTCCATGGCCTCGTTTAGTGCTTGTCTCTCAACTAAGAACATTGGAATTTGCTGCTCTAATTTCATTTGTAAACCTTCATAAAAGTCTTGTATTTCAAGGTAAAGAGGTTGGCATTCATGAGTATCCAAAACTGCTGAGTCTAGACACTCTAGACATAGCTTCCGACCATCATCATGTAACAGATATTTCGAGCACCTCGTCGTCTGCATGGATTGGAAGGTTTTGCATTATGAATGACATAATGAAATTAGATACACATAGGTGTTTCAGAATGGATGTTTTCTGGATAGTGGCAGTGGTTACTAATATTCTTTTGCTTTCCTTAATGTTTTGTTATTTTCCAAAGAAGAGAGAGAGAGAGAGAGAGAGAGGGATCATTTTTTGCATTACTGACCTCCATTCTTTCACAGCTGCAACACCGAGGAGTCCCATCACGTTCATGTGAGGAGGCAGTACTTCTGCTTCCAGAAAGGATGTTCCATATACCGAAAAGAACCTGCTGAATTTGTTGGGAACTGCACAAAAAGAACAAAATTAAGTGAAAAAATTCAAGGGGCACAACATGTGATACAGGCATAAGGAATCATTTTACCTAGGCTCTAGAAAATTATTCTGCAAAATCATTCTTACAAGCACCCTCAGACACTTTACGATCTGCAGAAAGCAGGTCTGCTAATTTCATATTTAAACACACTTGACCAGACTAGTAGGAACAAGTACAACACCCTATTGCTATGAAAATTTCACAGTAAAAGAAATAAGGCACCATTCAGAGTTTTCATATGTTTCTTATTTATGAAATGATTTAACTTTTGTATAAATCTGCTTGTCCTTCTCGATAATTGAATCTGGGGCCCAACAATTTTGCACAGGTATTTTATCAACCAAGAATGTATGATCCTTCTCAAACGGCCCCTTCAAAGTTAGTTTTAGGTGCTAATTTGATGAGGTTATGAGAATCTTAAATTAGGTTTACAGCAGCCTGAACTTTCTGTTAATGAAACATCATTATGCATGCACATAATGTTTGATTATTAGAAAACAAAATGAAAAGAGAAAACAAAGCATAGCTATTTTCTACAATTATAAACAAAATCAACTAGAGGAAATAACAAAATATGAAAGACACTTACAAAATTCTTGCAAACATCACATATTGGGCGATGCTGCTCCTCATAGCAGGATTTGTGATAAGGGCGCTTGCCAGACATAGAAAGCTGTCACAGAAAGGAGATATTCCACTAAATAATACTGAATGAACCACCAAAATGAACAGAAAATCAGAAAAAAATTCAAGCATTTTGTTATCCAATTCCAAACCAAATTTTTAATCAACTCAAATAAGTTGCACCTCATGATCATTAATGGGTAGGTTGCAAGTATGACAACGAAAACATTTTGGATGCCAAACGGCATGCATGCGACTCAAAGTTTCTCCACGGATCTCAGTGTTGCAGCCAGCACAGATCCTACAAGCAATTTAGTCCAACAAACAGGTCAGGTTTCATTTCACCTCTGTAAAATGCAGCAAATTACATAAAATGAAGAAGTTGTTATGCTTCAGCAGGCATTGTCATCACCTGTTACTATAGAGATCTATGCTCGAATTTTACAAGATATCAACGCAAGCTCTCTTTCCTAGATAAGTAGCTTAACAAAATAACATAATTGTACATTTTAAGTCACATGCTTATTTGTTTCTGTCTCCCCAACAGTAAGATGTTCATTCTTCTAGCATCCTTTTTTTTTCATTTAATCTAAAACCAAATCATAGACCCACTAGTGACTAATAAGTAATAAGCACCAGTGTTACTGTTAGCATCTCTGAAAAACTTTTTATTATTGGTCAGTCTTGGGCTTCCACAGCTCAACACAAGATCACCAATTATCAACTCAAAAATCGTTCCTCTTGCAGCTTAGATGTTCATGCCACCTTTAATTTATGTAATTTGCCAAGACAATCTGATGCAGGAAGCACGAATAAAATTTTATTTTAATTTAGTCTTATTTAATTTTGGAAGTCAATTGTATTTTTATTGGTCATTTGAATTTTATTTTAGCTCTTCTTAGTTAATTAGGTTATTCGTATTTTCATTTAATTTCCTAGAGTCAAGATTATTTTTACAATTCAATAATTAGCTTTCTTAAGTCAAATAGAATTAAGGTCCAGTCCTAGTTGCCTATATAAGTGTGCTATTGTACTCCTACGGAGACAAGTTAGATTGAGTAATAAAATTTCTTTTGAAATTTTTCCAATGGTCTGGTGTTGACTCTAACCAACCCTAGGTGCTCTTGCATCAAATTTTGATATCAGAGGTTGTAGTTTTGAGTCACGAACTCTTATTACAATTCAAAGAAGTAATTCAAATTAAATTAAAAGTTGCATTACTCCTCATCAAAATTCGCCTATTCTTTATGTGACCATGTATGGTAACATGAGAAAGAATAAAATACCCAGAAGCCAAAGAACAAATGTATCACATCACATTGTCTCCCATTTTAGTATTCCCTCATGTTCTGCTCTGTGATAGGTCATTGGAAATTAATTAGACATCTAGAAACCTCCAACTGCCATTACAGACTCCAAGAGATACAAAAACAAACCTTTTATCTCTCTCTCTCCTTAGAAATTATGCTAAGTACTAATAAATTAGAACGAGGTTTAGAGTTAGATTTAGCATTCTTTCTCAGATGCTTAATATCAAACTAGTTTGCAACACTGTTGAACAATCAGAAAACTGGAAATTCATATGTGTTTGTATTAAGTAGGTTAACACAAGCAGGTAGCTCAACATGCTGATTATTTCTAAAGAATTTTTTTTTTAAATAAACTATGGCTAGGTAAGTGCAACCTGACCAACTTGATAATTGAATAAGTTGGTTGGTCCAGAAGATGAAGAAAGTAAAGCAAGAAAAGTGCGAAGAAAAATGCTTATATGCCTTGAATTCGTTTTCTCAACTCTGATTCAATAGGTAAGCTGGCCTATCAACTGTAAGAAAACAATTTCCTCTCATGTTGAAGCAATTAACTTTAACTTTTTAAAATTTGTAGGAACGTCAGGATTAGAGCATTTAGCCAATTACTAATTAGCATATAAATAGTCATATACGAGAGATGACATCATGACCAATATACCTGTATCCAGGTGGAGAGAACAATGGATAAGATTGAAATATATTTCCGTTATCGTATGGATCCCTGTACACACTTTCTTGAAGAGCTATGGCAAGTTGTTCATCTTCCTCCAATTGAGCTTTAGCAAAAAGCTCATCTTCCTTGGATTTAACTTCAGCAAGATGTTCATCTTCCTTGGATTTAGCTTCAGCAAGATGTTTATCTTCCGCCTGATTGAGAATCATTATCGTATGGATCCCTGTACACACTTTCTTGAAGAGCTATGGCAAGTTGTTCATCTTCCTCCAATTGAGCTTTAGCAAAAAGCTCATCTTCCTTGGATTTAACTTCAGCAAGATGTTCATCTTCCTTGGATTTAGCTTCAGCAAGATGTTTATCTTCCCCTGATTGAGAATCATCATCTACGAAAAATAAGAAAATAAAAAAGAAAATTCCAGGCCACCATTTATTTCCATATAAGTAACTTTTGCATCAGAAAATAACACCTGAAAAAGATTATCATCTATATGGACCCTATCCATATTTGAGTTATGTACTACAAATTCCAGGCCACCATTTATTTCCATATAAGTAACTTTTGCATCAGAAAATAACACCTGAAAAAGATTATCATCTATATGGACCCTATCCATATTTGAGTTATGTACTACAGTCAAAGCAGACTGTCATTAATCATTATGGCTTTCAAGGAGCCATTTGTGCATTCATTTATTCCCATTGAATGACTTCAGAAGCATTTGCTCATTAGAGCAATCTGAGCAGAATCATATGTTAAGCAATTAAATATGAAGCCTGACATGAAGAGGGGGTGGCTAGAAAAAGAGTTCCTCTATTCTTTTTCGTCCAAAAAGAAAAAGTCAATAAAAGATACTGCCATGTTTCATCCATGCATGTTCATGATTAAAAATTCTTATAAATACTATTATCAGCACAACAATGTACAGAAATTACAAAAACTTTACTAACATTCTGGCCATTGATCAGCAAAGTGCATTACAATTAAAGAAGAATGAACAAAACTCTCTGAAATCAAATAAAGATCTTACATGAAGTCATACAGAAACAGTTCACATGTACAAAGCAAGCATTTGATGTATATCATTACACCTACACAAAAAGTCTATCGATATGCTTATTGTAGGGTAACTAAAACACTAAGTCATCATTCTTATTAAATAGAAGTTGTGAGAACCTTCCCAGGTCACAATTGAATGATGTTCAAGGTCAATGCAGACAAAACATGAAACATTACCAATCACTTTTTTTCCTTTTTCTTCTTGTTCTGAACGGGAAAGTACAAGAACATAGTCAAGTTCTTCTTGCTCAATATCTGCCAGTTCATCCTGCATCCAAGTTTGCCAATTAGAACTGGATGATAACAGAAACAAGCTAGCATATATGAGAAGAATGCTAAACTTCAGAATCTCCTCTTGATTACTAGTTTTGTAATATGTACATTTCATACTACAAGTCAGTTACCGTTAGAGAATATGTCAGCTTAATCATATCATAGATGAGCAGGACCAACAAGAAGTATGTATAGAAAGCAGAAATTGTCATTACCGCTGAACTCTGAGCCCCATCCCAAATTTGTTCATCTATATATTTCCCAAGATATTGCCCTCTATGGCTAGAAACATTAGATAGGCTTGGTCAACCAACTCATAATGCAAACTGTTACTCACCGGTAGGTTGGCAAGCTTTTCCCTGCACCCAAGTTGTTCATTTGAATTAGAGAACCATATTTCAGTTTGCAAAAGAACATTACAGGTACTTAAAACATCTTTAACAACTGCAGATGACTCATATGATCCAATCTTTATGTATAATTGTTTGAGGAGTTCATCAATAGATGAACGAAGTTGAAGGTAATGGCAATCTCAAAACAAGAAACTGCATTCGCAGTGAGATTGGAAACATATACCAAACCATGCCTCAAAATTCAATTAGTGTGTCTTAATATGGGACACACGCTTCAGATTTTGAGGCAGTAGTTTTATCAAGCAATTGGGAAATTAAAAAAGAGCTGAGATAAAATTTAAAGAATCTACATCAAAGTGGGACATAAGAGAGAAATACCATACAAATAGTCATTCTCAGAGAGTTCACTACTCACTAGCATGGAAGAGAAACCGTAGTTAAACTCTTCAAAAGATCAGATATCAAAGAGATTAATAAACCCCATGGATTGGAACTCTTAGCATGCATATGCAGTTATGATCAAAAAACAAATTAATCTAATATAAACAAATAATTTTATCACTCATCAGAGCAAGTAATTTTAAAAAAAAAAACACTCTGAATCACTAACCAGAGACACAAATTACCCCACAAATTTTCAATATATGATGTGCAATCAATGGCCGCCTAAACCAGATTCTATCATAACCCATACCAATGAAAACACCCTTTACCAACCACATCCAATTCATGGTTAAAAAAAACAACCAAAGCAAGTGGACTTAATCTTCCAACTTGATATATTCAGACACTAATAATATAACAGGTAACAGTAAAATGAAGCCAAAGATAACACCTACAAGTTTTAGAAATGAACCTGAAAAAAGAATTTAGAATCTGCACAGACAGTAGAATCTGATGAATCCCAGATCAGATAAAATACCCAGTACCATGATCATGAATGCATAGTCACCAAAGAAGAATTAAAAGGACACCAAAAATATTCCCCCTCATAAACTTAATTGCCTTTAGCCCTGCAAAATCACCTGACCCTTTTTTTTTTAAAAGTCATCACATTAGCATTAGAAGATGAAGGAAGATAAAAGATAAAAACTTTACTCATCCCCCAAAAATAAAAAAATGAAAAAAAGGATTAGTTTGACCACTGACCAAAAGAGTGAATTGGGAAAGTACTTGGATCCTACGCAAAAACAGGCCAAAACTAAAAGCATAAAAGGAAAAAGCCAAAAGTTTGAACTTTTTAAAGTGTTGTGGAACTTGATCAACCGTTCAATCTTACCTTGCTTAAAAACCCCACCAAAAAGATAGATTGATGAAGATAGAGGGAATCAGAAACACTTTTGTTGATTTTGTTTCGAATTCTTGCACTTTCTTTCTTTTTCTTTGTGGGTCCTCTCCTCCTCTACCCATTACCCACCACCACTCCACTAAATGTCAAAAAACCTCATTAAGAACAAAAATGTGCCATGATTATTGAGCTTCCTTTCAGTTGTGTTTACGTGTGTGTAGCTTATTAGCAAGAGTGGAATTCCGTGTAGACTGTCTTCTTTCTACTTACTATTATTTTAGTCATCCAACTGACAATGTTGTCAGTTCGTTTGGCTCGCCAGCCAGACATACGGACCCCATGGCAGTATGCCACGTGGCCTATGGAAGGCCTCCTGAGCACACCACCTCTGCTTTTAAGTAATTGGAAAAGGAAAGATTTAAATTGATTTATTCTTTCATTTTAGACATTTTTTAGTGTCTTTTTTCATACGTCAATCCGTCAATATGCATGCATTGTGCTCCCAACCAAGGAAGAACATCCTTCGTGACTTGTATTGCATGGAGGCTTCCAAATGAGTAAAACAGATGTGTTAGAATACTGGCAATTCCAGATATCTGTTGACACTACTAAGTTTCAATTTCTATACTTGGCATCATTTAATTATGATTTATCTTAGGGTGCATTCACATGAAGATTCCATATCCATAATGTAATATTAATTTACCAGTGGGTCTAACGTGGGTGAAACACAAAGAGCACCCCTTTCTTAGGGGGGCCACCAGCCAACTAACTGGCCTTCCATCACCGGCACTGGTGGGAGGAGGTCTCTAAGTCTAGGAGGTGGTAGTTTTATCCTACGGTACGGTCAGCCATGGGGGAAAATAGATTCTTTTATGTTGAAGCCAAGTCTTTCGAGATTGCCAAAAACGCGATTGAGTTGAGCCTGATAGAGCGTAGTAGAAATCATGTTAGTTTTATCACAATGGGTTTTGCAGCAGCTTTATGGTTGCGTGATGTTTTACTCGAGGTGACCAGAATGTCAAACGATAACAATTTATTTCGGTCCTTTCGCGAGGGAAATAAGATTTTTGTGCTCCAAAAACAGAGGAATGGCAAAGGGAGGTTTGTAACCATTACAACACTGGGAGATTCAAAGAGTAAGGGGTATGTGATTATACCGGAGGGGAGAGGTGCAGGTGGATGGCAAGGGGCGAGTCAGGAGATCACAAATATTATGGATGCGCAGAACCATGGAACCCGTGAGATTAATCAACGCTGGCCACAACCACGGCAACCCACGGTGCAAGGAAACCGTGACTCAAACTTGGTGAAGGAATCTCGCACCTTCAAGGAAGCCGTAACGCAAGGAGATACGCCAAATCTCTCGCTTGAGATCGCTGGAAATCAGGGGGCAGCGAGTCAACTTTGCAACGTTATGGCAAAAGACACGCTGGAACTTTCTATAAAGATTTTGTTAAGTCGTGGACCAAGTGGTGGGTGGGATGTGCAATGGGCTGGGGTAGTGCCGAGTGAAAACGCGGGCCCATCTCAACCTCAAACCCACGTGACTAAGCCGTTTGTGACTAAAGCAACTAATGGGCCACTTCTAACCAAGCCCAATGAAAACTCATTTAACAGCAAGACCAAAACCCAACCCAATAACCCGAAACCTAAAATGGTATGGCAACCACGGGTCAACGGGTCACAAAAAATCAAGAACAGTGCTGAGACTGGTACGGCATCAACGTCAGCTCATCCCAGCTTTGATTGAGTGTCGATCCATAGTTGCGATTCTGAATCGCAACTCTCTGAGACCCCAAGTCTTATCCCGGCTCCACCGATGACAACCCAGACCATCGAAGAGGCTTGTCAAGAGATCGGTGAGGTGGATCGGTCGTGGGGCTCGTCACGAGACTGGTTCCTGGACTTGAGGGATGGGCGAACACTTCGGATCCCGGTGGATTTGAGATCGCCGGTCACTGAGTTGTGCCGACCTGAGGATGCGATCACTCAAAAGCTCGTTCAATGGGTCTCGTCGCAACGGGAAGCCATTGGTTCCGATGTTGAAGATGAAGCGGGAGTTTCTGAGGGGGAAACGTTGGGTATCGAATCTGGGTACGATAGTGAGGGGGTTTTATCGAGATGTGAAGCAGCTGGATCTTTTGAGGACATTGGGACTGAGAGGTACATAGGGTTGGAAAAGGAGAAAGAGAATTCGAGGTTAATTCTGACAAATACAATGGATGGGGCTTGGAACGAGTTATTGATGACTAACGGGGTAGATGATGGAGTAGGGGATGAAGGGGAAAAGGACTTAGTGCCATTAAATGTGGAGCCTCTGGCGGTTGCTTTTCCAGATGGAGTGGAGAACCATGGGGGTCAAGAAGCTGGGATTTACGGGAGTCAACCATCAGATTGGGTGCAGAGAAGGCAGAAAGCTATTGGAAAAGTGCTGGGGGCCAATTATGAGGGCTATGAACAGGCTGTCATAGTCCTGCTCATGGATATTGAAGCACGACATCTGCAACGGAAAGCAAGTATGATTGGGTTACAGAAGCCAATGAGCTCAAGGAGGAAAGGAGCTAGAGAACTCAAAAGACTTGCTAGTTCTATCAACTACGACACCAGAGCTACAAGAGAGGACAAAGGGAAAGGCAAGGTTCAAGGGGGGGATGAGATGGTGGATCAATGAATTTGAAAATCCTATCTTGGAATGTGAGGGGGCTAAATGACCAGGGAAAGAGGCTCTGTATCAAGAATCTGATTCAAGATTGGAAAGCGAATATTATTTGTCTTCAGGAAACTAAGCTAGGAAATCATCACAGACAACCTAGTTCGTAGTCTATGGCGATGCAGGTATGTAGATTGGTTATTCTTAGGGTCTTTCGGTGCTTCAGGGGGTATTTTATTAATGTGGGATAGTAGAATTGTGGAGAAGCTTGAAGGGGCAGTCGGGTATTTTTCTGTGTCTTGCAAATTTAAAAATGTGGAAGATCATCAGGTGTGGATGTTTACTGGTGTGTATGGGCCTAATATTAATAGTGATAGGAGGCTGATGTGGGATGAGCTTGCAGGGATCCGGAGCTGGTGGGATGTGCCTTGGTGTCTGGGAGGTGATTTCAATGTAGTTCGTTTTCCTGCAGAAAGGGTGGGCTCTACTAATTTCTCTACATCGATGCATGAATTCTCAGATTTTATTTCCTCCCATGGGTTGATTGATATTCCTTTGACAGGTGGAAATTTTACTTGGTCAAATAATAGGGAGATTAGTTCTATGTCTCGAATTGATCGGTTCTTGTACTCAGCAGATTGGGCTGAAGGTTTTATCAGAATCATTCAAAAGAGATTGGATCGTCTGAACTCTAATCATTTTCCAGTTGCCCTGGAATGTGGTACTATCCAGAGAAGCAGATGTCCTTTCCGTTTTGAAAACATGTGGTTAATGGCTGAGGGCTTTGTGGACCGGGTTCGAGCTTGGTGGGAGTCATACCAAGTGGAGGGTACTCCCAGTTTTGTCTTTGCCAATAAGTTGAAAGCCTTGAAGGTGGATCTGAAGAAATGGAATGAGACTGAATTTGGGAACATTAATGTGCAAAAGAAAACATTATTGGCTGGATTAAGGGACCTTGATGTGGTGGCGGATACTAGACCTCTTTCAGCTGAGGAGAAAGGGAAGAGAGAGCAACTGGCCATTGACTTAGAGAAGGTTATTTTGATGGATGAAATATGTTGGAGACAAAAATCTAGAGCTATATGGCTCAAAGAGGGGGATAAAAACTCCAGATTTTTCCATAGTATTGCAAGTTCACATCGGAATACCAACACCATTGGCAAGCTCCTAATTAATGGTAGTTCATCTACAAGTCAAGATGAGATACGGGACCATATTGCCCAATTCTATGAGCATCTTTACCGGGAGGATGGATACAGAAGACCTTACTTAGAGGGGATTCAGTTTGATGCTATCTCTGCTGAGGATGCATTGTGGATTGAACGCCCTTTTGAGGAGACGGAGATTGAGAGTGTGGTCCAGGGTTGCAATGGCGATAAGGCGCCGGGGCCAGATGGGTTCTCTCTAGCTTTTTCCAAAATTGTTGGAGTATTGTGCGGAGTGATGTGCTAGGGGTGTGCCAGGAATTTCAAGAGCACTACCAATTTGAACGAAGCCTCTATACTACTTCTGTTTCTCTCATTCCAAAGAAACATGGGGTGGATGAGTTAAAGGACTTCAGGCCAATAAGCTTAGTGGGAGGTATGTATAAAATTATTGCAAAGTTGTTGGCTAACAGATTGGCTACTGTTTTGAGGAAGATTATCTCTCCGTCTCAGAGTGCTTTTGTGAAAGGAAGGCAGATTCTTAACTCGGTTCTTATTGCCAATGAGTGTCTTGATAGTAGACTCAAAACATTAAGTCTGGGGGTGATATGCAAGCTAGACTTGGAGAAAGCATACGACCATGTTAATTGGGATTTCCTCATCTACTTACTGAGGAGATGTGGGTTTTCAGAAAAATGGAGAAAGTGGATTTATTTTTTTGTTTCTTCTGTTCGATTCTCCATTTTAGTCAATGGTAGTCCGTGTGGCTTTTTCCCGAGTTCTAGTGGCATCCGTCAAGGGGATCCCTTGTCCCCAATGCTATTCGTCATTATCATGGAGGCTTTTAGTCGGTTGATTGGCAAGGCTACCAGTGCTTGGAATGTTAACTGGTTTCCTCGTGGGAAGTATAGATGGTGATCTTCTTGTGGTATCTCACTTATTGTTTGCTAATGACACCCTTATATTCTGTGAGGCAGATCCGAACCAGCTGTTTTACTTGCATTCTGTTCTTATATGGTTTGAAGCTACATCAGGTTTGCAGATCAATTTGGGTAAATCGGAATTGGTTCCTGTTGGTGTAGTTCCATGTATAGAGGAGCTTGCAGATATTCTGGGGTGCAAAACTTCGAAGTTACCTATTAAGTATTTGGGTTTACCCTTGGGGGCAAAATTCAAAGCCAAGGATATATGGAATCCGATTATTGAAAAGATGGAGCGGCGTTTGGCGGGTTGGAAGAGGATATATCTATCGAAGGGGGGCCGTTTAACTTTGATAAAAAGTACCCTGTCTAATTTGCCAACTTATCTATTATCTCTTTTTCCTATTCCAGCTGATGTGGCTCATCAAATTAAGAAAATCCAAAGGAACTTCCTATGGGGGACATCTGAGGAGGTGGCCAAGTTTCATTTAGTTAATTGGAATATGGTGTGCAGCCCCTATTCGCATGGAGGGTTGGCCATTAAGAACCTTAGAAGGTTTAATGAAGCTTTGCTAGGAAAGTGGTTGTGGCGGTTTGGTGTGGAAAGGGATGCTTTATGGAGGAAGGTCATCATAGCAAAATATGGTGCTCTAGATGGTGGGTGGATGTCTAAATCTCCTAGGGGGCCTCATAGGGGTGGGTCTATGGAAGTTTATTCATTCCAAATGGGATAATTTCTCTAAGTTGGTGACTTTTGAGGTGGGGGATGGCTCTCTTATCCGTTTTTGGGATGATGTTTGGTGTGGTGAGGAGCCCCTGAAGCTTGTTTATCCGGAATTGTACTGCATTGCCTGTGATAAGGAGGGGCCAGGTGGCTGACTTTGTTCAATGCCGGGGTCATGAGGTTCATTGGGAGGTATCTTTTACTCGATTAGCTTAGGATTGGGAGCTGGAATCCATATCGTCCTTCTTGGAATTATTGTATTCCGTTAAAATTCAAAGTTCTGAGAGGGACAAGATGTGCTGGAAGCCAGCTAGGACTAAAGGTTTCCAGGTTAAGTCTTTCTATACTCACCTCACTTCCCCTGGTCTTGGTTTCTTTCCTTGGAAGAGTATATGGAAGGCTAAGGTTCCTCCTAGGGTGACTTTTTTTGTTTGGACAGCAGCCTTGGGGAAAATTCTAACAGCGGACAATTTGCGCCGTCGTGGCATTCCAGTAGTTAGCTGGTGTTGTATGTGCAAGGCTGATGGAGAGACTGTAGACCATCTTCTTCTTCACTGTTCTTATGCTAAGGAGTTATGGGATATGGTTTTTGGGCTGTTTGGGATTCAATGGGTGATGCCTAAGAGAGTTATTGAATTGCTATATTGTTGGATTGGGAGTGTGGGTCGCAATTCTGTGATTTGGAAGGCTATTCCTCACTGCATAATGTGGTGTCTTTGGCAAGAGCGTAATGCGAGGACTTTTGAGGATTGTGAGCTCAGCGTGGTTGACTTGAAATTACACTTTTATCGATCTTTACTAGAATGGATGTCGGCCACAGGGCTTTTTAAAATATCGAATATGCTTGATTTCATTGATTATTGCTCTTTTTGAGCTGATTTGTATTCTTTCTCCTTGAACACGGCTTGTGTTCTTGGTTTCTTTCAATAAAGTTATTATTTATCAGAAAAAAAAATCTCTAATTCAGTAGCAGTTTTGTGTGTTCATTTTTTATAATTAGTCATAATTTTTTTCATAAATATTTTATAATTATCAAGATGACAAGTTGTTAATCGATGGTGAGTCGAAATGAAAATTAATAAAAACTTGGCATTAAACTGTTGTGAAAATTTTTGTTTCTAGTATTATTTTCTTCATTTTTGTTATTTTTTATAATTGGATGGTGATACGATGAGGTAACAATCTCCTCTCTTTTTTCTTTTTCTTTTTTAATTTGAAGCTCTTAGATGCTGATGTGTCATAAACACTAATATATCACAAATCACAATAGGTATTGGTTCAATTAATCGTGGCAACAAGTCATTTCTAGATGTCACCCTTTTTCTTCTATCAAAATAGTCCCTCTTTTTTAATCAAATTCTGGCACAAGTTTCTTTCAGAAACAACAGCAGAAAAAAGAATGGTAGCAATACTTAGATACAAACATAAACAAGTTTTGCTTTTGTTTTCTTTTTCTATTATTACTACTAAAAAGGCAAAAAAGGATAGTATGTATACTGTCGACCTTCTTCAACACAAAGTTGCTCAGTATACAGCTCTGAAACAGATCATTGTTTGTTTTCCAAAACCATTTAACTCTAGCCAGCTATTGATGCAAAGCTTTTGGAATAAATATTAAAAACACTTGTGAGATCTGCAGAGCTCACCGTCCATATGTGACCGCGCAATGTTAGTGGAAGAACATTGTTTATTTCCTCACAATTTTCTTCTACAGCAGCAGCCTCTCTCCGCTTGCCCTCCTTCCAGAGACTCTTTACAAGCAACTCTTTTGTGGCAGCATCAGGCATCAAATTTGAATTTCTCAAGTCTTCAAAAACCCTCCATGCAAGAGCAGCTCTCTCACATTTGCAATAAGCTTGGATCAGTACTTTAAACATAAAGGCATCTGGCTCCACACCACACTGCCTAACCATTGCAAAGAGTTTCTTCACTGTTTTGATGTCCCCATTTAATGCAAAGTGATACATTAACCCAGAAAATGTCTGTATATCCGGGAAAATCCCACACAAAATCATCTCCTCAAGTACATCCATGGCATCAGAATTCCTCCTACACTTGGTCAATGTTCGTAATACAGATGAATACAAAAGCATCAGATTGAATTTTGATATTGGACCACAGAGAGTTCTATCATCGTGAAAGACCTTTAAAGCGGCATCAGCTTTCTTTGAGATGCCATAAAAGTCTATGATCAACCTGATGGTGCTGAAAGGCAATCTCATTCCCTCCCTTCTTATTTTGGAGATGAGTTTATCAACCAATTCAGTACGCCCATGGCGTGCTGAAAGGGCCATCATCCTTTGTACTGTGTAAACATCATGAGTAAATCCTGGCTGATAAGCAACCCAACAGAAAAATTCCCAAGCTGTTTCTACCGAGTTTAAATTCCTTAGAATCTTGCAAACCAACCGAGTTGTCCAAACCAATTTTGCATCCTCCAGGGCTGATACCTCATCACGGTTCCAATGTTGCAAGGCACTTGCCAAAGCTCTTGGGTCTAACCATGGTTTTAACTGAACCCCATCAACATCATCACCTCCACTAGCACGACTAACCCCATTAACCTCATCATCATCGTCATCATCACTACTATCCACACTATATCCTATATTCTTGATTCTCTCATCCGGCGACATTTCTTCAAGAAATTCATTAGTCTCTTGGACAAATCCTGCATCCTTCATACGTTGCAATGACAAGCGCATGGCTCTTTCAGGCCATTTCCCATCAACCCGCATTTCATCAAGTAAAGTCTTGACCTCATCAAACCTCTCGACACCAATAAATCCTTCTACCAAAATCGAATATTGCTTTAAGGTACGTTTAATCCTCATCAAGGGCAATGTATTGAAAACCTCCAATGCAGAATCCAACTTCCCCGAATTCGTGAGGTGCTCAATCATTATTGTATATGTTCTAGAATTCGGAATTGCCCCTTCATCAATCATCCTATAGAAAACCTGCACGGCATCAGAGTCCTTACCAGTTTGCGCATAAAGGCGCATAACAATGTTATAAGACTCAGTGCATATACGCTTACCTGAGAGCCTATACTCCTCCCAGACACGGAGAACCAACTCAACATCTCCAGTGGCAGCATGCCACTGCATGAGGTTCATAAAGCTGACACCAATGCTAAGAAAACTGCCAGCATTGACAGCATCAATAAGTGATTTGAGTTCCATAGTCCGGCAAGACTTGGCCAGGACTGTGGCCAGGGCGTGGAGGGTATTCTGGGTATGTGAAAAATGCGGAATTGTTTCAAGGGTATCAACCAAGGACAGCGCAGAGTCTGCAGAAGGCGCAGACCGGAGCGCATGAGTGACAACGAAAGAGTCAAGAAGGCGATCATTTAGGAGAGGCACGAGTGAGCTGGGACTGGGAGGGTTGGAACGAAGGCCAAGTCGAATGGAATCGATGAGTTTGGCACGGTGTAGGTAATGGGAGACTTTGCTGGGAAATGGGTCACGTGCATTTGCATAGCAGCGAGTTTGCTGGGTTGTCATTAGTCTGTTGAGCAAGGTTTGGGTTATCCCACCAAAGAGTTGCTTAAAATGCATTGTGTGAGAAGACTACAAAACTCAGGAGGACTATATATTGTTCTGAGCATGCATTCTGATTTGTGAAATTGTTCTGAAAATTAATATGGGTATTGTGATATTATTATCAGTCATTATAGACTGACTCACAGTCACAGACGCAACATATCAAACACCTGGTGTGCAATTGTGTAAATCAAAATAGTTAAAATATTCTGGGGGTTAGACGTACCAAGGAGTTAGGGCCAAATGTTGATGCTTGGGCTTTTTCATTACCAAAAATTCCCGCCGAAATCAAGAACAGGTCTTGATTACAAATAAAATGGGTGGGTTTGCACTTTGCACCTTCCGGGTTAAGGTCCTGGTTTCCTTAAATGCTCAGGCTTTTATATACTGGCGGGAGGCTGGGACTATTTAATTTAAATTTTTACTGTAAGTGAGGGGATACGTACGACTAGTCGTCTAGTACTATAACAATAAATAATAAAATGGGTTTATTAAATCATTCATTAGTGTATATTGAAGTGTGAGACTTAAAATATAGGCTTTGTAGCTCAAATACTTTTTTAATATTTTCAATGGAAATATTTGGATTTAAATTATCATGCACCAACCATTAAAAAAAAAAAAAAACCATGTCTTGAAAAAAAGGAGGGGATGATTCTAAATGGTCCTCATTATACTTGATACAATTAAAATACTACTCGTATTTTAATATTGCAATTAAATTTAGTGCCTATTTTTTATTTTCGTTTGGTTTGGCCGTCAATATAATTTGTTGCCTTATTCCTTCATTTTTCAAGTTTCAAAAAAAATTTATTTGGATGATTGAGGTCTAGGTACAATTCAAATGGTAGGAGTCAACGTCTTGTGGGGCTAAATGGCTAATGACATCCTCCTGCTCCTTTCTTCAAGCGAAAATGATCACATAATTCTAGGACATCTAATCTAATACATTAATTGGCCATACATACGGACAGAGTTTACTTACAATCCGATTTGGATAAATTTTCCTTCAACTCACTACATGTTAATTAAATAGACTATCCGTATATACAATTTAAAAATGTCACATGACTCGTTAAAAATGTCATGTTACTAAAAATACTTGTAGATAATCTATTTAAGTATCCACGTAATAGATTGGAGGAGGATTCCTTCCAAACCAGATTGGAGGAATTCCTCCAAACCAGGTTGAAGCTAATCTATTTCCCATACAAAATACATACTCCTTCACAGGACATGTTAGGATTTTGAGTCCCTAAAAGGACACGAGGGATTCAACTAAAAAATTATTACTAATAATAATAATAATAATATTTATTTATAATACCACTCACTTCAACGTGAATATCAATTTGGTCCTTGGACTTGCAATTTGGACATTAACATTAACTTCTTGTATATTAGATGCGTATCAAATATAGACATCTACATATTAGGTTTGTAACAAATGTGTAATCGTGTTATTCATTGTTTCTATATATAAGTATAATGTAGTATCATTTCAAGGTCAGGGGGAGATTACAGCAATTGCACAAAGAAAGGAGCATTTCTATAGTTTATTTTGTCTCCTGAATTCATAATGGGTTTTGGTCCTATTGAACTATGTATGACAATGCCAAGAAGGCATTGGAGCAGGTTGAGAAAGAGTAAAATTTAGGTATAGTTTCTTAGATGTATTTTAGATTCTCCAAGTAAATTCAAACACATGACACAAAGTTATTTTTTTTTAAGACAATTCAATATGATTATGTGTTTGAATTTAATTGGGGGCCCTAAAGCACAACACCTAAGGAAAGCTTCCCGTCATTCGAATATGGTCAAGAGTTCTCCTCAGGCCATATTTGAGCACTGCCTGGTTACCCATCCTGAATCCATCTCCATAAGCTGCTGATGTATCTGTCTCGATCTGGTGTTTAAAAAACTCACCAAGTTTCTTCTCAAAGTCAGATCGTTTACCCTTTTTTGATGACGAGGATGAGGATGAGGACGGGGAGGGTGATGAAGAAGATGATGATGAAGCAACATCACTTCCAGATGCTGAATAAATCTCAGAATCCAACCACATATGAGCTAAGACCTGGCAGATACCCTCTTCAACCTCTGGACTCAGATTGGGGTAACCTGTCAAACATCCTATTAGTAATTCTGGGCTAATCATATCTAAAACGAAAAATAATGTCAACAAGAGGACAGACAAACACCTTTAAGCCTAAGCCACGCATGCATCATCTCGTGAGCTAGGATTGACCCAGTCAACAGCCTGTATGTAGAGAAGTCTCGGGTCATATACAAAATTCTTAGCATGTATCATGATTTACAACAACAGATGTGTCTAAGGTGCAAGTAAGAGAAGAAAGTACCTTGGAAGGCCATACAAAATGAGAATTGCAGTTACTTCACAGTGACGGATCAGCCTTTTAGGCTCAGTTATCATGTCTATAATCTGGTAGCCTGCCCCAAACCTTGGCCACCTTGAGATCTGGTAATATAGTTGAACTAATTATAGATGTCTGATCCAATATACATATATCTTTATAAGAAAAACAATTGATTTTAAATACTAGGGAAAAAGTTCTTACAGTGGTAATAGTTTGTTCTTCCGACAAGCAAAGTCCTCTGGTCTCAGGCATGTGATGGTGACCCTACCAAAGTAAAATAAAATAAAAATCAAGATTAACGTAAACTAAAAGAAATGAAAATACACATCCGAAGTATGAAAATATTAGCATTTACATTCTTCTCTCCCTCCATGGCCTCGTTTAGTGCTTGTCTTTCAACCAAGAGCATTGGAATTTGTTGCTCTACTTTCATATGCAAACCTTCGTAAAAGTCTTGTATTTCAAGGTAAAGAGGTTGGCATTCATGAGTATCCATAACTGCTGAGTCTAGACACTCTAGACATAGCTTCCGACCATCATCAAGTAACAGATATTTCGAGTCCTTCGTCTGCATGGATTGGAAGGTTTTGCATTATGAATGACATAATGAAATTAGATGCTCATAGGTGTTTCTGAAGGATGTTTTCTAGATAGTGGTACTGGTTACTTATATTCTTTTGCTTTCCTTAATGTTTTGTCATTTCCAAAGAAGAGAGAAAGAGACAATTTTTTGTATTACTGACCTCCATTCTTTCACAGCTGCAACACCGAGGAGTCCTATCGCGTTCATGTGAGGGGCAGTACTTCTGCATCCAGAAAGGATGTGCCCTATACTCAATAAGACCTGCTGAATTTGTTGGGATCTGCACAAAAAGAACAAAATTAAGTGAAAGAAGTCAAGGGCACCACATGTGATACAGGCCACAAAGAATCATTCTACCTGGGATATGCAGAAAACTTAAGATCTTAAAAGTTATTCTGTAAAAAAATTCTTACAAGCACCCCCTGACAATTTGGGATATGCAGAAAGCAGGTCTGCTGATTTCATATTGAAACACACTTGACCAGACCAGTAGGAACAACATCCCTATTGCTATGAAAATTTCACAGTAAAACCAATAAGGCACCATTCAGAGTTTTCACATGTTTCTTATTTATGAAATGATTTAACTTTTGTAATCTTCTTGTCTTCAAGATAATTGAATGTGGGGCCCAACAATTTTGTAAAGGTATTTTATCTACCAAGAATGTATGATCCTTCTCAAACGATCCCTACAAGGTAAGTTTCAGGTGCAATTTTGAGAGTCCTACATTGGGTTCACAGCAGCATGAAGTTTGTATTAATGAAACATCACTATGCAAGCACATAATGTTTGATTATTAGAAAACAAAACATTGCTATTTTCTGCAGTTGTAAACAAAATCAACTAGAGGAAATAACAAAACATGAAAGACACTTACAAAATTCTTGCAAACATCACATTTTGGGTGATTCTGCTCCTTATAGCAGGATTTGTGATAGGGGCGCTTGCCAGACATAGAAAACTGTCACAGAAAGAAGATATTCCACTCAATTAACTCAATGAACCACCAAAATGAAAGGAAAATCAGGCAAAGATCCAAGCATTTTGTTATCCAAATCCAAACAAAATTTTCAATTAACTCAAATAAGTTGCACCTCATGATCATTAATGGGTAGATTGCAAGCTTGACATCGAAAACATTCTGGATGCCAAACGGCATCCATGCAACTCAAATATCGTCCATTGAAAATCTCAGTGTTGCAGCCAGCACAGATCCTACAAGAATTTTGTCCAACAAACAGGTCAGGTTCATTTGACCTCTGTAAAATGCAGAAAATTTCAAAAAAATGAAGAAGGTGTTAAGTATCAAGAGGCATTGTCATCACCTGTTACTACAAAGATCTATGCTCGAATTTTACAAGATATCAACGCAAGCTTCTATTTCCTAGATAAGTTGCTTACAAAAATAACATATTTGTACAATTTAAGTAACATGCTTATGTGTTTCTGTTTCTCCAACAGTTAGATGTTCATTCTTATAACATCTCTTTGTCCATTTAATCTAAAACTAAATAAGTCATAAGCACCATTGTTACTGTTTGCATCTCTAAAAACTTCTATTGTAGGTCAGTCTTGGCCTTCCACAGCTCAACACAAGATCACCAAGTATCAACTCTAAAACAGTTCCTCTTGCAGCTTAGATGTTCGTGTCACCTTTATTTCTGTAAGTTGGCAAGACACCTGATCCAAGAAGCGCAAAGACAAATTTATTTTGATTTAGTCTTATTTAATTTTGGAAGTCAATTTTATTTTTACTAGTCTTTTGAATTTTATTTTAGGTCTTATTAGTTAATTAGGTTATTAGTATTTTTATTCAATTATTAGCTTTCCTAAGTCAACTACAATTAGGGTTTAGTCCTAGTAGTCTATATAAGTGTGTATTGTACTCTTACAGAGACAAGTTTGACTATTCAAGAAAATTTCTCTTGGAATTTTTCCAATGGTCTCGTGCTAACTCCAACCAACCTAGGTGCTCCTGCATCAATTTTGGTATCAAAGTTCGTTGTCCTGGGTCACAACATCTTATTACAATTCAAAGAAGTACTTCAAATTAAAGTAAAAGTTGCATTACTCCTCATCAAAATTTTCCTATTCTTTATGTGGCCATGTATGGCAACATGAGAATGAATAAAATACACAGAAGCCAAAGAACAAATGTATCACATCACATTGGCTCTCATTTTAGTATTCCTTCATGCTCTGCTCTGTGGTAAGTCATTGGAAATAAATTAGATATCTAGAAGCCTCCAACTGCCATTATAGCCTCAAAGAGATACAAAATCTATCCTTCTCTCTCTCTCTCGACTCAGAAATTATGCTATGTATTAATAGATTAGAGAAAAGTTTAGAGTTAGACTTAGCATTATTTCTAGATGCCTAATATCAAACTAGTTTGCAACACTGTTGAACAAGCAGAAAACTGAAATTTCAGTGTTTGTATTAAGTAGGATAACGCAAGCAGGTATCCCAACATGTTGATTGTTTCTAAAGAAAATGTTTAATAAACTATGGCTAGGTAAGTACAATCTGATGATTCTGACCAACTTGATAATTGAATAAGTTGGTTAGTCCAGAAAATGAAGAAAGTAAAGCAAGAAAAGTACTAAGAAAAATGTTTATATGACTTAAATTAGTTCTCTCAACTCTGATTGAATAGGTAAGATAGCCTCTCACCTGTAGGAAAACAATTTCCACTCATGTTGAAGCAATTAAATTTAACTTTTCTAAAATTTGTAGGAACATCAGGATTAGAGCAATTACTAACTAGCATATAGGTAGTCATATATGACAGATGACATCATGACCAATATACCTGTATCCAGGTGGAGAGAAGAATGGATAAGATTGAAATATGTTTCCATTATTGTATGGATCCAAGTACACACTTTCTTGAAGAGCTCTGGCAAGTTGTTCATCTTCCTCCAATTGAGCTTTAGCAACATGTTCATCTTCCTCAGGTTTAACTTCAGCAAGATGTTCATCTTCCTCGGATATAGCTTCAGCAAGATGTTCATTTTCCTCTGATTGAGAATCATCATCTAAGAAAAATAAGAAAATAAAAGATGAGATTCCACACACCATTTATTTCCTTACAAGTACCTTTTGTATCAGAAAATAACACCTGAAAAAGATTATCATCTATATGGACCCTATCCATATTTGAGTTACGTACTACAGTTTAAGCAGACCGTCATTATTCATTATGGCTTTCAAGGAGCCATTTGTACATTCATTTATTCACATTGAATGACTTCAGAAGCATTTGTGAAGCCTGACATGAAGAGGGAGTGCTGAGAAAAAGAGTTCCACTATTCATTTTCATTCAAAAAAAAACCTCGATAAAAGATACTCCCATATTTCACCCATGCAGGTTCATGATTAAAAATTCTTATAAATACTATTATCAGCACAACAATGTACAAAAATAACAAAAACTTCACTAACATTCTGGCCATTGATCAGTAAAGCGCATTGCAATTTAAGAAGAATGAACAAAACTCTCTGATATCAAATAAAGATCTAACATAAAGTCATATAGAAACAGTTCACAAGAATAGAGCAAGTATTTGATGTATATCATAACACATTTACACCTACACTAAAAATCTTTCAATATGTTTATTGTAGAGTGACTAAAATACTGAGTCATCATTCTTCTTAAATATAGGTCATGAGAACCTTCCCACGTCACAATTGAATGATGTTCAAGGTCAACGCGGACAAACCATGCAACTTACCAATCACTTTTTTCCCTTTTTGGTCTTGTTCAGAAAGGGAAATTGCAAGAGCACACTCAAGTTCTTCTTTCTCAATATCTGCCCATTCATCCTGCATCCAAGTTTGCCAATTAGCACTGGAGAATAATAGAAACAAGCTAGCATATAGTATGAGCAAGAATGCTAAACTTCAGAATCTCCTCTTAATTACAAGTTTGTAATATGTACATTTTATACTACAAGTCAGCTACTGTTAGAGAATAGGTCAGCTTAGTCATATCATAGATGAGCAGGACCAACAAGAAAGTATGCATAAAAAGCTGAAATTGTCATTACCGTTGAACTGTGAGCCCTATCCCAAACTTGGTCATCTGTATATCTCCCATGATCTCTATGACTAGAACCTTTAAAAACCTTGGCCAACCAACTCATAATGCAAACTGTTATTCACCCGTAGGTTGGCAAGCTTTTCCCTGCACCCAAGTTGTTCATTTAAATTAGAGAACCATATATCAGTTCGCGAAAGAACATTATAGGTACTTAGAACATCTCTAACAACTGTAGATACTCATATAATCCTATCTTTATGTATAGCACTGTTTGAGGAGTTCATCAATATATGAACAAGCATCTATGTAGGTGAAAATACATAATATGCGACAGAGTTAAAGGTAATGGTAATCTCAAAACAAGGAACAACATTTGCAGTGAGATTGGGAAACATATACCAAAAACCACGCCTCAAAATTCAAGTGTAATAGGACACACCCTCCAGATTTTGAGGCTAGTTTTATCAAGCAATTGGGAAATTAAAAAAGAGTTGAGATGAAATTTAAAGAAACTATATCAAAGGGGGGATATAATCATATAAGAGAGAAATAACATACAACTAATCATATTCTCAGAGAGTTCACTAGCATTGTAGAGAAACTTTAGTTAATCTCTTCTAAAGATCTAATAGATATCAAAGAGATCAATAAACGTCATGGATTGGAACTCTTTGCATGTATATGCAGTTATCAAAGAACATATAATATAAACAAATGAATTTATCCCTCATCAATCAAAAAATCAGAGCAAGTAATGAAAAAACACTCTGAATCAGCTACTATAGACACAAATTTATCCACAAATTTTCAATATGATGTGCAATCAATGGCTTAAAACCAGATACAATCAAAACCAATACCTATGAAAACACCCTCCACCAACCACATCCAATTCACGATTAAAAAAAAAAAAAAGCAAATTAAGTGGAATCTTCCAACTTCATATTTCCAGACAATAATAATAACAGTAAATTGAAGCCAAAGAGAACACCAACAAGTTTCAGAAACGAACCTGAAAAAAGAACTTAGAATCTGCACAGACAGTAGAATCTAATGAATCCCAGATCAGATAAAATACCAAATGCCCATGAATGCATGGCCACCAAAGAAGAATTAAAAAGGACACCAAAAGATATTCCCCCTCATATCCTTAATCCCCTTTAGCCCTGCAAAAGCACCTGACCCTTTTCTAAGAAAGTCATCACATAAACGTTAAAAGAAGAAGGAATATAAAAGATAAAAACTTTACTCATCCCAACAAATAAAAAAAAATAAAAAGATTAGTGTATGGGAAAGTACTTGGATCCTACGCAAATACAGGCTAAAAGGGTAAAGAGAAAAAGGCCAAAAGTTTGAAGCTTGAAGTGTTTTGGAATTTGATCAACCGTTCAATCTTACCTTCCTTAAAAACCCACAAAAAAGAAGGATTGAAGATATAGGCAATCAGAGAAACAGTTTTGTGGTTGTGGCCCTTTTGGGATTTTTTGTGTTCAATTCTAACACTTTGTTATTTTGCTTTGTGGTTGTGGGTCCTCTCCTCCTCTACACATTAGGCCATTACTCACCCCCACCTCACCCCACTAAATGTCAAACCCCCATTGAAACTTTTTCTGGTTGACAAAAATGTGCCATGATTATTGATCTTGAATTCAGTGGTGTACTTCTGTGCTCTTTTCTACTCTTTACTATAGCCCTCCAACTTGAGACTGTAACTGTAACTGTAACTGTAAGAGTTCGTTTGGCCACCCAGCCTGCCATAAGGACCCCCAATGGCAGTGTGCCACGTCGCCTATTTGGAGCCACCTCTGTTTTTAGCAAATGTCTATTTGAGGTAATAAGCCATACCTTGTTAACCGATTTCGTCTGAAGTTTTTAAAGTCTTATAAGATTCATGAAATATTGGATTCAAAACTATTATAGATTCAAACTTTTAATTAGAATCTTAGAATCACTCTTAGGGCATTCTTTGTAATGCTTGTATATGGAATTGGGAATATAAACATACTATTATCATATTTTTATTATACACCAATCACAATTTATTAAATCAATACGTTAAATTTCTTTTTTTTTTTTTTTTTTTTTCTTTTTTTTTTCGTTTTACTTCAAAATCATTTATGATAATATCCTTTTTCTTCTTTTAATTTTCATATATTTTTTTAATTAAGTGAAAATTGAGAGGCTATCTTATAAATGAGTACACCTTCATCTTCTTCTTTTTTTCATACCCTCAATTTAAATTAAATTATTCCTTCATTTTAGTACTGTCTTTTTTCACTCCACTCATACCAAGAGATCAGTTACAACGTTCATGAACAAAAAAAAACTCCAATATGGTAGTAGTTTTGTGTGATCATTTTTCAATAATTGGCTGGTGATACGATGAGGTAACAATCTCTTTTTTAATTTAAAGCAGTTAGGTGCTGATGTGTGGAAGTAGAAACTTATAACACTCATCACATGCATCAAAGCCACTAAGTTTCTTTCAGTGGACGTAATCTGGTTTACATGATTTATTTAATTAATTAATGTTGCTACTAAAATATTATAATATACACCCCTTTAACGTAAGCGGAGTAGGTACTACACATGTAAGTAGCTACCATTAAGTGATGCGTAATGGTCACTTAAGTGACAATTTAAATTGTTTTTAGAGTCAAAAGCATTATTTTTGGATGGATCACACTCATATTAACTATGCTATAGGGATTAATTCCTGAAAGTTGCAACATGCAAATTGCAATTCAGTAGAAAAAATCTAATTAAGTGAATTCCTTTTTCTCTACAAATAAAAGAACTCAATAAAGCAGATTCAGTATCTGATCAAAGGCTAAGGATCTAGACTCTAGAGGATCATGGATGGACTAAACTTTCTTTTTGATAAGATTGATGGACTAAACAATCATCTACTACCTTTATAGCCGAGATACAAAATTATATATGATAGTAGCATGTTACCTAACGAAATCGCACTCCACCTATGATGCACCTAAATTACTCACCGTTGAATTTGATTGGAACAAACTACTGTGTTTTTTTTTTTTGAGTTCTCTTTTGTAGATACACTGTTTAATTTTCTTGCTCACAATCTAGCCTCGTGGGCTTGTTCTTGTAACCAATTAACCATCTCTACCCTCCCTGTGTCTTTATTCCAAAGAGTAGTAATTGAAAATCTATATATATATATGCAATTTTAATGAAAAAGAAAGAAAAAATTAATATAAAGATTTACGTAATTCAACAGTGTATATATATATAGTTACATTCCCAAAAATGAGTTATTAAGCATTCCACTGTATGAAAAAAAAAAAAAATGAAAGTAACAATATATTTACATCACTCAAGAAACCCTAACCTGTTATATATATTGAATTTCTCAATATAAAACTTACTATTTGACCTAAACATAACAAATTAAAATAATACAACATTGGAGTTCATGGATTCCACTTCGAACTACTTTTTCATTCAGAATATAGGGAAATTATATAGTAGTCCAGGAGCACAACGTCAGTTTGCTGACCTTGTACTCCCGTCCTATTAAAACAAACCACTTGGCATAATAATCTGACATCATTTAAAAAGTAAGCGACTCATTAAAAAAAGCTATACGGCGTTAGCTTGAAATTGTTCTGTCAAGTTTCATTTGAAAAGAGTGTGGATCCCACGTCAGTTAAAAAATTAGAAAAAGAGAGACACAAACAAAATGTCAGCAATGAGTAGCTGTTAGTCTAGGAAAAAAAGGGTAAAAAGAAAAAAACACTCTAGTCTTTCTCTCTTTGTATTTGGTTTCCTAGCATACCTGCGCTCTTTTTCTCAACCATTTTCAACAATTTCAGTTCTAAAAAAGCTCCCTTTAGTCTCATAATAATATATATGTAACTCTATAGTATTATGTGTGTTTATATATATATATATATATAACTTCTTAATTTCTGTTTTTTTAAATTAATTTTTTATCTGGTTCTAGGAATTGGGTTTTACTGGGTATTTGGGGTTTGGAATTGAAAATTTTCTTGTGGGGTTTTGGGATTTCAAGAGCTTTTGTGAGTTTTGGATGGCAAACCCATCTGAGACTCATCTTCCTATTCGTTCAACGGACAAATGGTAGCTGCCGGAGAAAACCCAAACAACTGGAACTTGGGAGCAGCGCCGGAGAGCTCAGCGTTGAAGCACAAATCGGGTATCTCCTTGGACTGGACCTTGGAGGAGCAAGCCATGCTTGAAGATGGGCTAGCCAAGTGACTAAAGAATTGACTGTCTAAATTTTTAATTGATATCTATTTTCAAATGTTACTTGAAGATGGAAATAAAAAACCTCCAGCAGCAACATCAACTCAGGCTATATATAAAGGCAATTCCACTGCCAGTTCTCAAAGACATCAAGTCGATGGCCATCAATACTTCTAGAACCTTTACTGATGTGCATTATACTAACCCAATGTTTACCCAAACTGATGCCAGATGTAGGGGTGTCAAAAAAAACCCAAACCCATTAGCCCATCCAAACCCACCCACTAATTGCCCACCCAAACCCACTTATTTAATAAATGGGCAAATGGGTGCTAGCCCAATTAGACCCAATTAAGTTGAGTTTAATTGGGCTTTAATTGGGTTGCTTATTGGGCATCAACAAAAGGCCCAAACCCAAAAAAAAAAAAAAAAGCCCAAACAAAAAAAAAAAAAAAAAAAAAAAAAAAAAAAAAAAAAAAAAAAAAAAAAAAAAAAAAAAAAAAAAACAAAAATAAAACAAAAAGCCCAAACCCGAAAAAAAAAAAAAAAAAAAAAAAAAAAAAAAAAAAAAAAAAAAAAAAAAAAAAAAAGAAAAAATAAATAAAAAGCCCAAACCTTAAAAAAAAAATTCTAAGAGGTTTTGGTCATTTTGGAGGTTCCAAGGGTATTTCAGTAATTTTTCTAAGTTTTAATTGTTTTTTCATCATTTTATAGGTTTTAAGGGTATTTTGGTAAATATCTACTTTATTAAATGGGTTTAAATGGGCTATTGGGTTTTAAAGGCCCAGCCCATTTAATGCCCACCCAAACCCACCCATTTACCCACCCACCCTTTGACACCCCTAGCCAGATGACGTGTTTTTGTCTTTTTGTATCTCTGTTTCTTTCACAAAATATCAAAAAAAAAAAAAAAAAAAATGTTACTGCTTAACGGAACATCTTCAACATTAACGCCGTTAACTTTCTTTAATAAGTTGCTTACTTTTTAAATGATGTCAGATTGTTTGGCCAAATGGATTGTTTTAATAGGACGGGAGTACAACATCAGCAAGCTGATCTTGTGCTCCCGGACTACTATATAATTTCCCCAGAATATATGAGTCACTATTTCTAAAAGTAGCCATAGTTCAACCTGTCTTATTCTTCTTTTCTTTCTAAATAAAATTTTTATTCCATAAAAAAATAGTGACTTCATAAATCATATTGGAGGATGATTTAGCCATTTAGGTAGATAGAGTACGGGTGAAGGAATCATTTTCCAGAAAAAGTAAGCACCATGCACTCTCAGCCGACCCATTTCGTTCGCTAATTTCTTCATGTCCTCTACCCCATTTCTTCTGTCCGCATCCTCCGCATGCTTCGTGCTATCTTTCTTTTCATTGATCAAAGTTGTTAAATTGTCCAAGACAAATTCTGATTGTGATTGTGATGTTTAACTATTATGGTTGGCGATGAACAAACTTGATAGGTTTGGTTCCGTTCAATTACACTACCAAACTTAAATTCTACATAATATCTCATTAAAGCTGTTAAATTAAAGTTGTCTATTACTGCTAGTGCTTTTCATAATTATTCCTTTTCTTGAAAACTTGTCAAATAAAAAAAATTGAGACTCATTTCATGATCATAAATTATTAGATCACTAAAAGGAATTTCCTGCCCTCTCAACGTCACTCATGGATCTTCCACGTCATGTAAGAGATGTAAAAGTAAAACAAATAAATCCAATGAATCTAATAATTTCTCCTAAATAATACATTCTAATTAAGTGAAATTTCAAATTATAAACCATCTATTAATGTTTTGAAGGAATGTAAAATTATAAATTGCCGTCATAATGGTGGCTGCTAGTTAGTGAACATTTAATTAATTTTAGATCTATTAATGTTTTTGTTCAAGTTGAACTGTAAAATTCGGACCCCTCCTCTTTTCTTTTTTTTTGGGGCCCCTTTAATACCTTTACTCATTTGTTGTCAATGTTGATTTATTTAGTATAGATAATACGTTCAAGTTGTAGGCTTCTAGAGGCATCTCTGATCTTTTTCTTTTTTGCTAAAAGCATCTATGATCTAGCTATTAGGTTGATATCTTGTCAAAAAGAAAACCGGATATGATAGATATGACGTTTTGTTTACTTTGTTGCTGAATTATTTTATGACGTCCACTAATTGACTATCTTTTTGGACGGTTTCTTTTTAATTTTTGGCGAAGAAAAAATAATGCATTTTGAAGAAAATGAAACTCGTTTGGACTTGATTGAGCATTTGAGCTTATCCATCGCATGAGCAATAAAGTTTCTGTTATTCAGCAAAAAAAAAATAAGTGATAAACTGACTCTTTTAAGAAAGCACTTCCCAGCAAATTTTTTTTTTTTTAAAGGATCATTGATGCCTAACAAAACGGATTATAAGCCCCCCTTCAATAATTACCCTCTTAAAATCTTCCTCAATTTATTATTGCCAGCCTTGATTGGCAAATTTTCTGCCACTTTGCTAGAGCTAGCATCAATGTTAGGAAAATTATTAGGTACTATGGTAGTACATTAAACGCGTACTCCCTCCTCTCATAGAAGTGGTGGGTCCCATCATAAATTTAATTATTGGGACTCACAACTTCTATGAGAGGAGGGAGTACACATTTAATGTACTCCCAGAGTACCTAATAATTACCCTCAATGTTATGTGCTGCACCCTTTTTTTTTGCTAAAAAAGTGAAATCTTCATTCAAAAAGCAACAGGAATACAACTAAAATCTCTAAACCAAGCCTCCTCTACAAGGGGTGGGAGATTTTTAGGAAAAAAAAAACAGCAATGAGTTCTAACTGGGGACCCAATTTGGCAAGCGTATGCGCTACCATATTGGCCTCACGCTTCACCCAACAAAAACTACAAAAGTTAAAATCAACAGCTAAGGATCTAACATCATTACAAATTACCTCAATATTCTAGTTACCATCACAATTCTCTTGCAGCAGCAAATCCACTACCATTTTAGAATCACTTTCAACACAAATAGCACTCCATTTCTCTACTTTGGCATTTTGAATTGCCCACAAAACCGCAGCAGCTTCAGCCACTAGTGGATCAAAGGCATGAACAAGTTTCACCCAAGCTTTAACAAACAAACCTGATTCATTCCTTGTGAAATGAGGATACACAAAAAAACAGGGAATAAATTCGCGGGCTCGATAACTTGTAATAGAACTTATCCTTGATATGAATATTCGTTAGTATCGTATGGCGTCGACGAATGGGGTGAGTTCATTAAAAATTCAAAGACGAAAAAATGGCAAAAAAGAAAGCATTAATTCCCCTTCTATATCTTGCATCTATAGTATTTTTGCCCGGTACTAGAAAAATGTTCTAAAGGAACTTGATGATTGAGCAGATACTTGGAATGATCTAAAAACATACTCACTA